>OY292396.1:3796856-4045856 GCA_958496205.1 Idaea biselata
CGACGTGCCACAGCCGCAGCGCGCAGTCCCCGCCGCCCGACAGCACGCAGCCGCGCAGCGCGGGCTGCGCGCACCACGCCGCGCCCAGCGCGCTCACGCCGTGCCCGCCGAATATCGCGGTGCACTCGCCCGTCCGGACCGACCATATCTGCCGATAGAGAGGAATAATCATCAATCGGTTCGTAATGAGGAGGAACACTATCCCGGCAGAGGGCGCGAGTCAATTAATCTTAGGTTTGAATTAAGAACTGTCAAACATGTGTTTTTTACAACTCTCGGCGCCAAATTGGCCATATCGGTCTCAGACCGTAAGAAAAAAAAAACTCGGCGTTTTCATTTGTGGAGGACCATCATCAAAAAAAAAAAAGATCATCCGACGTCAGCGCCATCTGGTTACAGCTTTGCGTGTGGCACCCCATTGACGAAGTTATCCGTAAACGGATGTAAAAAAATATATACGTATTGAGAACTTCCTCCTTTTTTTACAGTCGGTTAATCTACACTAATATTAGGAAGAGGAAAGATTTGTATTTTGTGTGTGTGTGTGTGTGTGTGTGTGTGTTTGTAATAAATAAACTCACAAACTACTGTGCCGATTTCAAAATTCTTACCATTAGAAAGCTACATTCACCCTGAGTAATATGGGCTACTTTTTGTTAGCTTGCATTTACTTCAGCTAGGTGGCGCCGCGATTGTTGTAGCGCGGCGCGTGAAGAATATAGGTTTTATGTAAAGTTAATCAACCTTCTTGTGACTTTTAAAAAAGAACAATCTTTATTATGACAGCATGTCTTCGAACGTAAAAAAATATTATAGTTCGATGATAGTATTGAAAAATATATATGAATAATATAAAGTACAATGTCTGTGTTTCCTTCTAAGCTGAACCCTTCTGAGCTAACAGGCCTTTATTTTGAAGCCGATATTCCTACGGGATCGGAATTTACGCAAGTGAAATGCGGGACTATGCTTGTTAAGAATAAAATTATGAATTACTTTGATGCCCACTGTGTCTCAGTACCTACACTGTGAATGACTTTAACGAGTCTGCCATCGCTGTGACACAGTTTTAGGATACAGTATAATTGGCTGAACTCTGACACGCAAAAAAGAAGCTAAATACAGTTCATAAGTCATAACACAGTTTATAACCTGGATTAAAACATACAATGAACTTAAAATATATATAGAAATTTGAAAAAATGGTCCACAGAAATAAGAACTCTGAAGGCGTGGCCTAAAAATGTGAACTTGATCGCCAAACAGTCTGTCACTAGTCTTTTTAATGGACTTTCGCTCTGCTTTTAAAAAACCTTTTATTGTAAAATTCGTATAATTTAAACACTAAAGCTTACCCTAACAGTCCCGTCTTGCGAGGTAGACAAGAGTTGTCCGTCTGTGTGTGGATTCCACGCCACTTGCAGCACGGGGCTTTTGTGCCCACTCAAAGTTAGATAGTTAGATAACTCTTTGCCGCCATCTGGAAATAAAACGACGAAAATAATATACTTATACAATACTAGCGTGACCCGCCCCGGCTTCGCACGAGTGTGTGTTACAAATATAAAACTTCATCTTGAATCACCCTATCTATTTAAAAAAATCCGTTGCGTGCTTATTAAAAATCAAGAATCTGAGTCAACACGATAAAACGATATGGGCACCAAACACTTGTAAGTAACATAAATGTACCTTATTTTTCATTTTTCGTGTGAAAACCGCGGCATGCAACATGTTGCAGATATATAGATAGAACTCACCTTCTTTATCTTTGTACTGTATTATGACCACCGTGTGTTGTCTGTCCATAGAGCAGACCGCGAGCAGATCCTTGTACTGAGACTCTTGGTCTGAAGTTGATGTTTGTTGCGGGTGCCAATCCATTGTGTGGATTACTTTACTGGAAAATTCAAAAGGGCATGGTTATTGGTCATATATGTTTTCTAGCATAAACATATTTTCTCCAATGTCTTTATCCAGGGAAGAAACAGTCGACTACACGTTTGTAAAGTTTGTCTGGAGAAAAGACCTTGTACCCTTTCCTCTTACTGTAAATACACTCACGAGAACACGAAAGCGGCGGCCACGACGTCGCCGGTCCCGTTGATGAGAGCGACTCCGCCGCCGGTGGAGCCGACCAGCAGTCCGTACGCGTTGTGAACCACGGAGCAGATCTGCCACTTCTGGCCTTCCACGGTTACTGATACTGCGACCGGACCTGGCAGAAACATATATTACTATGTAAGTATCATTGAATTTGATGTAGCGTTACTTCAGTGGCTTGTTTCAACCGTCTTCTTTTTGATACCATCCCACCCCGCAAAATTGTGATAACAGGCAATTTTTTATCACTAAGTGATATTTCAGTCGTATACAAGTGACTGTATAACTGCTATTTGTATATCTGTATAAAGATATTTTGTTTTGATTTGGTTTTGGTTTCTTTCAAAGATTTTTTGTGAGTTTGTCACACATACATTATCAAGAACAAATATTCATTCTCGTTGGATCTGTTCGCGTGGTATAACACGCAGTCACACGCCGCTGCTCAGTGCCGGCAGCAGGAACCTTCGCGGGTCTTTCCACTTTGCTATGTGTGTCGATGAGACCCTACCTGTATACAAACAACTCACTCTCGTTGGGTCTGTTGGCGTGGTACAACACGCAGTCTCCGCCCGCACACGCGTACAGCTGCATGTCGTTACCCCAGCACATGGAGTACACGGCGCTGCTCAGTGCCGGCAGCAGAACCTTCGCGGGTCTTTCCCCTTTGCTATGTGTGTCGATGAGACCCTACCTGTATACAAACAACTCACTCTCGTTGGGTCTGTTGGCGTGGTACAACACGCAGTCTCCGCCCGCACACGCGTACAGCTGCATGTCGTTACCCCAGCACATGGAGTACACGGCGCTGCTCAGTGCCGGCAGCAGAACCTTCGCGGGTCTTTCCCCTTTGCTATGTGTGTCGATGAGACCCTACCTGTATACAAACAACTCACTCTCGTTGGGTCTGTTGGCGTGGTACAACACGCAGTCTCCGCCCGCACACGCGTACAGCTGCATGTCGTTACCCCAGCACATGGAGTACACGGCGCTGCTCAGTGCCGGCAGCAGAACCTTCGCGGGTCTTTCCCCTTTGCTATGTGTGTCGATGAGGCCTACCTGTATACAAACCATGACATTCAACAACAATGTTTAGTACTGTTTGATAAATCATCAAACAAACAAAAGAGCGACTAGCAACCTTAAAAGTTGACATTTTGTTTACGTCAGTACCGATACACCCTAGCCGTTACACTCACGGCCGTGTTTGCATGAATCCTAAAGTATAAAATGCTTTGTCCTGACTGACAGACTGTTCATCGCCCAGCCTAAACCGCTGATAGTAGAGAGCTGAAATACTGAGAGTGTGGTTTTTATTGATGTAGGAATCCAATAAGAGAGGGTATTCCGAAATTCCCATGAGATCGGGACTTATGGTGGTGAAACCGCGGGACACAACTAGTAAACATATAAAATAAAATGTGATTTTCTCCTTCTAAACATTATTTTTTCTGACACAGCAGTTACTAGTTAAACAATATCTCACCCTAGACTCGGCAGTACAGAAAGCAAGTAAATTCTCCCTGGTAGGATGCCATGCGACTGTGTAGACTTTTCCCTGCACGTTTTGCCAGTAGGTGGAAACGGTACCGAGTTCAAATTTCGTCTCGTCATCGTTAAGGCCGCTCTCCCAAACGCGGACGGCTCCGTCGCCTACACCTATTGCCAATCTGAGACAAATTACAATACTGTGAGTGATAGAGTATTCATTTATCTTCTTCTTTTCGTGTAATGGAGTGGCTCACCTAGTGTCAGAGTTTTCAGGTCGCCCGAAGGCCTCTTACTTGACCTAACGACCGCTATCAGAGATAACAACCGGGACCAGCTGCTTAACGTGCCATCCGAAGCACGGAGGAGCTCAAGAAATAGATTTTTTGCCACACAAATTATCGGTCACCTATCCAAGTAAGCGCGCTAAGCGTTGCTTAACCCGCACGACCGTTTAAGATACGGCAGGTACAGCTAGGCCAATGCGCTCCACTCCATTTATTTACGAGTGACTAATATGGCCCCTTGGAAATCATTTTATACTGTAGGTAATAAGTAATCTATTACTATTATAAAGCGGAAGAGTTTGTTTGTTTTTTTGTTTGTTTGTTTGAACGCGCTAATCTCAGGAACCACTGGGCCGATTTGAAAAATTCTTTCGGCGTTGGATAGTCCATTTATTGAGGAAGGCTATAAGGCTTTGATCCCGATATTCCCACGGGATCGGGACTTATGCGGGTGAAACCGCGGGGAGCTGCTAGTGTTCATTATATGACAGTAAATAATAAAATAAAGATTGCAGAACACTCCACATATCGCCATCTGGGCCCAAACCAAGCAACAATGTTAGTTATTTAATACCAATCTACGACAGTATAAGCCTAATTGCTTAGTTTGGGGCTAGTAGCACACAGCACCTAAGAAATATTTATGAAAAAATAAAAATAAGTACACTAATTTGTCCTACTGAGGGGTGGGCCAACTCTTAGAGAAGTTAGGCAGTAAGATGCTACGGGAGCCTACTCTGGATTAGCGAATGGCCCATGCCTTTGGACCGTGGTGAGTCCTAGGACATATCGGTTTCCTTAAGATGTTTTCCTTATAACTATTTATTAAGATGCCTCTAAGCTAACTATAACTTACTTGGAAGCATCATACGGGCACACTTTAACAGCACACTTTAACATCATACAAGAAACCCCCACACGTAGCATGCAAGGCAAGTTGCTTTTTCTCCTTAATACTGTATCTGATAAGGGTCCGGTCTTGAGCCGAGGTCCAAACGGTCCAATTGTCGTCGTAATGTGGATCGGTTCTTAGTTCTGGGGTTTGGACCCGCGGTGCGTCCGATGTTATGCAGTAGAGGCCTCGGCGGTGGTACGTGTGGACTACTAGAAATTCTAGCTTGTTCTTACTGGAAATAGGTTTGTAAATGAGATTAATAAGGTAATTTTACAACTTTCAGTTGTTTGAAACACATTGAGTGGTTTTAAAACATTTTTGAGTGGTTTTGAAAACACTTTTGAGTTGTTTTCACAGCCTCTGGCGCGTTAAGCCCGGCTGGGACGCAGAAGGTTACGAGTTTGATTTCCGCCGGGGACAAGTATTTATGCTGACCATTAATATTTGTTTTTGGTTCTAGGTGTTCTCTACATGTATCATATTATGTAGGTATGTATGTACAACAAAAAAAAGTATCTGTGGTATATCCATTGTCATTGACATTGTACCCATAGCACAAACTATATAGATATAGAGTACAACCACTGAAAGAAACTATACAAGCACGCTGGTGGCCGTCCGTGGAACTAATAGTTCCATCACTTTCAATAGAAAATGCGCGACAACAGCGCAACATTGCGCAGATCAAATAGGCACAAAATTCAGTGCGCTATGACCTGTCCAGCGACTTACCATGGAGGTCAGTGAGCACAACCCATAGAATAAACATAGACTGCCTCTGTAGACTAGGGTAGATAATGTTTGAAAAGGAATTAAATTATAGTAGAATGAAACCCATTGAAAAAGGAAGAGAATATAACAAAAATTACAGGAAAAATAAATTACGGGCGATTTGGGGTCGGGAACCCCCACCCGGTGGGTTGTTAAGGGTAAAAATCGGTTTTTCTTGATTTCCAGCAAAACTACAAGTTCTATGGAAAAAAGTTGAATGAAACCTATATATTTGGATAGAAGAAACCTAAACAAAGAGAAAATATTCTATCACATGTTGTTCTAAAGTGACACGTTTCCGAGATATGGGCCAATGAAATTATAAAAGGAAATTGTTCAAAAAAAATAAAAAAGCGCTATGTCGCGGATGGATTCGTATACCAATCGATAGAAGACGTCAAACTAAGCAATCTTTGCCTTCAAACTATATTGGATTTGAGCTTAATATTGGATTTTATGTTTTCATTAATTTGAAGGAAGGCAATGGATGGGCTTCAGGGGAACAAAATGAGCTACTATAATAGTTATCTTACCAGTCTATCTTCAAAGGATTACATTCAAGTAGCTGGTTCTTGCCATCGGCTATCAATAAGGAGTCAGGTTTGTACCAATACAATGTCGGCCAGTTCGGTGTCTTGGCTTTAGGGTTGTTTTTGTTTCCCGTCGGAACAATACACGTGGCTACCAGCTTACCTGACTTTGACCATATTCGGACACCACTGAAATAAAAATGATAGATGTTGATTATCTGGAGGGCATTTAAACGAGGGCATTGATAAAATGCTAAAAATAATAAAAGGAAGATCTTGATTGTGTGAGCTCAAGAGCTAACCAGCCCACATACACAGAAACAATATGCATGTGAACCCACTCCTAAAACCATGACCGAGCGGCAATCGTGAGCTTATCTATTACCTAATAAATTAAAGACGTTCCCGTTTTTTATTTTATTTTTTCAGTTTTCTTTAATTAACTGAAAAAATAGTCAGTCAGCATCAAAAAGAGATTTTAAAAATACCTATAGATCATAATAAAATAATTGTAAGGTAACCAAACTGGATAGACATTTTGAAAATAAAAGAGAAGATATAGAGTTATTTTCAGAATGTCTGTCCTGTTTTGATACCCCACATTTACGATGTAAAGCTATTTTGAAAGTTCCATGTTATAGTTTCCTTTTGAGTGTATTGTTTGCAATTGAAACCAAGTCAAAATGAAATTATATATCACTCTATTTCCTAATAAATCTTCATTCTTCCTTTATTCTACTTCTGGGAAGCAGACCCCGAAACGCCAGTTCGATCAAGCCTTGCCGCGAGTGAATTTTTGAACATGGATTTTTCCTTAAAAATATTTTTAAGAATATCCTGTTTGAAAATATCTACTTTTCTACTTACCCATGCTTCGAAACAGATGCTAAAAGATGCTTATGAATATGAGCACTGGCTGTATCAGTAGCTTCTACTGTATCACTCTTTGAAGAACCAGCTTCAGAAGTATCGGTGACATGAGTCTTATCCAAAGCCTCAACCAAGGACTCGATGGTTGGTTCCGGTTCATTCTTTATCTTCAGGATATCTTCTTTTAATTTCGAACATTCGGCTAAGAAATCATCCTGTTTTTCTGTCGGTTCTTCTTCAGGTTTTACCTGTAATAAGATTATTTATATGACTTATCATGGAATTTTACAAAATATGTGCTTGGTGTAACCTCAACAAAGATTGTGTACTAAAATAGGCCCATAACAAAGTCCTACCTTCACATAAACTTCTTCGGGAATATATTTTTTATGCCCAAACTCATCTGCTTCATGATCCTTATAAATATCAAACATATCGTCCTCTGGAACAGTGATCGAGTCATCAAAACTGTCATCCGGGAGATTCTTTACTATTCCAGAGGCCTCTAAGGGATCAGTTGGTAAGTCAGCCTTCTTTTCTACTTCAATAGCCTCAAGAGGGTCTATGTCCCATGGCTCTGGTTCATTTTGAATGCGACGTATTCTCTCCATTGCGGTAAAGCGTTTTGTGGACTCGGAAAGTGTTTTTCGTAGAGTTACTTCGTATTGTGGACACCACACAACTCTTAGGACTTCATCGTCTTGTCCTCGTACTTTGTAGATAAGTTTGCCAGGACCTTAAAACACATAATAGAGTCCTTGATAGAAATATTTTAAAAGGAGTAATGCATCATAAAAAAAGGAAGTTCCATGCCAGGATTCAAAACTGTGCCCCTCGGTGACGGGCGAGTGCGCTAAGCACTGCCCCACACTGAACCCACATGACATGGCGAAATAACAACTATGCTTTCTCCCTGTTTTGTTAAGTGTCTAAGGCTGGGTTTGAACGCCATCTACCAGAACAGTTTTACAACTATTGACTGGCTGGGGTGCTTAACTTTAAAGTTATCGCCTCTGATTGAGACATTGTTCTTTCTCCTATTTAATATGTATTTTGATCAAAACAAATATTTCCTCACTTAGGAGCGATGTCATTAGCGCACATAACTATTTCTTCAAGAAAAAGACAAATTCGAACCCATCACCCTCGGATTGAAAGTCAAGGTCAAGACCAACACCGCAAATAAAAATATAAAAATGCTAGGTTACTTACCAGTCAAATCTAATAGAAATATGACACCCTGTTTAGTCCCTACAGCAACATGAAGTGGTAAATGTTGTGAACAACTCATGGTCGTTGGTTTGAAGTTTCTGACATAGTTGTAGGACCTCACAACATTTGAGTTTAGGTCCCATTTTATGACGTTACCGAAACTACCCACTGTGATTGCTATTGTGTCTGTACTGTAGCCTACACCAGCTACTTCCTGTAAAACAAGTTTATATTTAAATAAATATAATATAAATAAATATTGCATGACGTTACACACAGCACAATCTAGCCCCAAACTAAGCACTAGGCTTGTACTATGGGTACTAGACAATGGATATACTACATATTATACTTTTTTTTTGTTTATACATACATTTTATGGTACATAGAAAACACTGAATATCCCATGTCTTCGGACCGTGGTGAGTCCTAGGACATGTTGGTTTCCTCACGATGCTTTTCCTTCACCATACGAGCGATGTTATTAGTGCACATACCTTTTTCTTAAAGAAAAAGACATTGGAGCGCGGTCGGCCTGGATTCAAACCCACGACTCTCAGAATGAAAGCCGGGGTATCTACCACTAGACCAACACCGCTCTAATAAATCTATACTATTATTATAAAGAGGAACGATTGTTTTTTTTGTGTGTGTATGTGTCTGTAATGAATAAACAGAAAAACTCCTATGCCGATTTAATAAACTCTGTCACCAAAAGAAAGCTACATTATCGAGGAGTAACATAGGTTACTTTTGATATCGATATTCCCACGGGATCGGAACTTACGCGGGTGAAACTGCGGGACGCAGCTAGTAAAAAATTGAAAATAATATTCTTAGGGCTTACTTCTTTCTCATTGACATGGGCCTCATGAGCATGTATGTATGTTATAGTAAATGACTTGTCTGTTTCTTCAATATTCCACTCCTTGACTGCTCCATCAGAACTGCCTGTTATAATGTTCCTTTTTGTAGGCCATTCTGGGTGTATGTCTACACTTACAATTCTGAAATGTATTAAACATATTTTTGGTTGACTTGTCATGATGATGTTAGTATCCGGGGATATTGTGACCAGCCCAGGTAAACCCAGAGAATACAGGTATACAGGTCAAATCCACGTTGCAGTCTCTGGGTTAATATTCCATGTGCTTTCCTTGTTGAGCGAAAAGATCGGTATTTTCAAGCAGTAGTTTACAATGGAAACAATGGCGGTAGGTAGGTTAGATTTATTGATGGTGTTCTTACTTTTCTTTGTGTGACCAGCAGACCACGTGTGCCCTATAGCGTTGGTTTCCTTCAATTATTCCATCATCGGTAAGAAGAGGTTCCAAAACACAAAGACTCTTGGATGGCCCTCCGTAAATCAGCCAGCCGTCAGTACTAGCGGCCAAGCCGGTTGCTTGGAACCAATTTGGTGATGGCACCAGAACTGTTTCTTCCATTGCGATTCCTTTGAGCTGGCGAAATATTATTACTTGCAGCTGCACAACGAAGAATTACAACGAATATATTTTTTTCAAAACAAAACGAACGCACCTGCCGGCAACTGCACCTATATTAGTATTGCTAGAACATAAATTAAAAAGTTCCAAATCATGTTACTGTTGTCGCGACACTTTCGCGAAATGTAAATATTGTACATAGCAACACTGATTTGTATGAAGGTAAGCATAGACCATATAAACCTCCTTCATTTCCCCGTAGTTTGGTTATATCTCATCTATGGCCGTATGATAAAAAGTACTTTGTGATCTATGGTTTGATACATTCAAACCATGGCGGATAAGAAAACGTGCTGCGTGCCTTGGATTAAATGAAAGCTAAGTACCTAGGATTACATTTACTTTAATATCTTATTTGATCTTTTGACTAATATTAAGAACGTGTAACTTCAAATTAAGACCAACTCCTGATGGGCTGAGGCCCAAGTAATCTTTGACCGAAGGTTGCAAACAGCAACAAGGTATGCTGTATCAGTGTTCTCACTATACAGGTACACCCATAGCAAAGAAGCTATGAAGTCTGCCGGCAGAAGAGCAGTCTCACACAAGACAGGTCGATTGTAAGAATTGATCTCTATGATGTACAAGTCTAGTGCTCTCGTCACCAGAAAGAATGAAGAATGCATTAGGGTGTAAACGATGCGTCGTTGACACTCTAATCTAATAGACGGTCAAAGTACACACCCGAATCCCCGGTGTGCTGGTCCTGTTAATATGTATAAATATGAATCTATGTTGAATATAATGTTTCCCTCGGTACTTGGTGATTCATTCAGTGAGAATCATAAATCATTTACCTCTACAGGTCTCGTATTATGCAGGAGAGGCATGTAATGGTTGAAGAGAACACGGGTGGCATAAAAGCGAAGCAGTAAAATCATCTCAATAAACAAGAAGTAAACCTACAAAGAACCAGTAAGTCAAAGCAATCTATATCTTCAAACCCTACCTACATTATCGCGGAGTCCCTTATTTGTTAGGCGTAGAAACCATGGGGATTCCCGACATTGGTGAAGCATGCTGGGATAATAATAATATGTTTCTGAATCAATGGGTTTGATTATGCTTGCTTTGGCTTGTATGAAAGTTTTCTATACATTACAAATAATGCCATCTGTGTTCAGTAAGCCATTTTGTTTGACTAATGCACAAAATCCATCACTTCATTCTCAGAACATTTTTTAAAGGCGACTTTCCACGGAACGATTTATTGCGGCATGCAGACGTTCTAGAATCACCATGTGAGTGAGAAAAAACGTAACGTGCATAGATCGCCTTATCAAATAACGAGTTTATAATTTGTCTATGGTTTTTGTTTCTTTTTATGATTTACTCGAAGTTCAAACAAGTTCAAACATGCTTTTGTTTTCACAAATTCATTTTGTTTTCGTAAAACTGAAAAAACGTCTTTTCTTTAGCTTTGAACTGTGAAAATAGTGAAAGTGATTTATTGAAAAAACTCAAGTTCAAAAGAAAACCAAAGGTAATGTTAGTTGTATGCGATAGCCAATTTCGGCGAATTTAGAATTTTTTCCAAGTAGGTAATTTGTTTCAACATGGTTCCAACCGACATTTTATTTTTGAGTGCACAACAAATACAATTTTTTTTACACTTCCCGTTCTTGATGATTGAACAATAATAAATTCAATTTCCTTGATTATTAATTCCTAACTAAAAGGTATTTCAACAGAAATGATTTACGGTTTAAACAAAACTTTCTTACTTTGGTTAATGAACAATAAAATACCTAATTTATTTTAAAGCATTACTATATAGTAGATATTATTTGATAGTGAAGAAATAAATAAAAGAAACATATATTTAAGGCAAAACAGTACTTAAGGCGATGCCGTACTTAAGGCGAACCAAGCCATACTTAAAACAAAGCTGTATCTTAGACTAAGCCTACTCAAGGCAAAGTGCGTCTAAGGCTAATTGTACACTATAGCCATTGTACACTACACATGTCCATTAAATATACCATTGTGATAAAATGTGTTAAATGCTTACCTACATATAGTAACTATAATTTCAGAAATAACTTCTGAGTCATGGAAGAAATATTAATCAACCGCTTGTCTCAATTCATTAAGGAAATTAAATCCATATCAGCACAAGCTCTTAATCTCTCAAATAATTTAAACAATGAATGTTTGGAACAGGCTAGGATTCTGTCAGCGAAATTAAAGACATTACTCACGCGCTTCGAATCGGAACTACATCATTATTTTAAAACATGTCAAAATCCGGATGCAGATGAGATCTCGAATTTCACCACACATCAACTTCAAGGGGAAGAGATTTTAGCCGAACTAGACACAAAGCTGAAATTAATATGTGAATCTCGCACAGTTATAGCAAAGGAACCTTCTTCGTATAGTAAGCTTCCCGATCTTAGTTTACCTCAGTTCGAGGGGGAACTACTTGAATGGTGCTCCTTCTGGGACCAATTTAATTCAAGTATTAACCGACGAAATTTAAATGAGGTGGATAAATTACTATATCTCAAAAGTTCTGTCAAAGGAAATGCTCTCCGCCTGATAGAAGGTTTGAATACTACTAATAAAAATTACGAAATTGCTGTCAATATTTTAAAATCCAGATATGGAAAAGAGAATGAGGTCATCCATGCTCACCATCGAGCATTAAATAACGTGAACCGAGCTGAAAACCTTCAAGATTGTCGAACTACATTAGACGAAATTCAGCGTCATTTAACAGTACTCCAATCCATGGGAGAGAAAACTGACACGAATCAAATGAGATTTATGATAATGGAAAAGTTTCCTGCTGACATAATTTATGAAACCAAGATGAGACTTGGATCGGACTCGACACTGAACGTGGAAGGTATTCTGAAGTACCTGAGTCTAATAATCTCTACTAAAGAGGAAGCTATAAGAATAACTCAACCACACAGTAAAAATGATGCAGTTGGAGTTTCATATACTACAGAGACTTTATGTGTAAAGGATATTACGAATCTACCAAGGCCTGGTTCATCGAACAAAAAATCCTCTAATAGTACAAAACAATTCAAGAAAGAACAACCTAATTCTCAATTTAGGACGAATTGGAGATCTCAGGAAAGAAGACCTACTAAAAGAAGATTTGACCTAAAGCAAGAACGCTTAAATCATGTTCCTGAAAAAAGATGGAAACATTGGAATTGTATATTTTGCAATGGAGATCACTACAATGAAGATTGTGAAAATATAAAAACAATTGAAGAGCGTAAGACAAAACTGAAAAACAGATGCTTTATCTGCTTTAAAGAGGGACATATAAAAACTAAATGTAATCGAAAGAAGAAATGCTGGTTCTGCAGAAAGTACGGAGTGCATAATCAAGCATTGTGCCCCAGCCAGTTCAAAGAAAAGGCTCAGGGAAAGGAATCCACTAGTGTAATGCATATAAGATAACCCAATAGGGTTGCCATCCAATTTTGGATTAGCGTACGGTCGTCTGAAAAGTTTACTTAAGAGATTAGATCAGGACACATTAGTTTTATATGATCAGACGATAAAATGCCAATTAAATAAAGGGATAATTGAAGTAGTTCCTGATGGCAAAGTAGACCACGCTGTACACTATATTCCTCATCATGGCGTCTCTGCACCTGGGAAGACACTACGCATAGTTTACGACGGATCAGCACATGTTAAAGACAATAAAAGTCTAAATCAACACCTTTATTGTGGACCCCTGTTATTAGAAGACTTGACTGGCCTGTTGATTAAGTTCAGATGTCACGCTATTGGTATAACAGCGGATGTGGAAAAGGCATTCCTACAAATTGCTCTTAAAGAACCGGATAAGGATGTGACGAGATTTTTATGGTTAAAAAATCTTCATAGACCGGTAATAGAAGACAATATCGAACACTTTAGATTTACTAGAGTTCCATTTGGTCTTACATCTTCGCCATTTATTCTAAATGCCACCATCAAGCACCATCTGTCATGTTCTAGAAATGATAGTGTAAAAAGGGCAGCTAATGACATATATGTAGACAATCTGGTCACTGGAACCAGTAGCCTTGAAAGAACATTGGAATTATACAGAAATTTAAAGAGCTCATTTAATGAGATTTCTATGAACTTAAGAGAGTGGAGCTCCAACTCTAAAAGCTTTATAGAAAGTATACCAGATGCATGTCCTGACAAATTAATTAAAGTATTAGGTGTAAATTTGAATGTACTAGATGATACATTGAGTTTAAGAATAAAATTAAATAAAAATAACAAATACACGAAGAGAGGTGTTTTGAAAATAATGGCACCCATCTATGATCCTTGTGGTTTTAGCGTACCTGTAATGTTAACAGCCAAAATTCTTTTTCAAGATTTATGGAAGAAAAAGGTGAAATGGGACACTTGCTTAGATGAAGAAACCACCGAACGATGGACAACATTTCTAAAAGAAATAACAGATATTGAGACCATTTGTATACCTCGCAGAATCATCAATTTAGACGAAGGTGTAGCTGAATTGCATTGCTTTACAGATTCTTCAATGCAGGCTTACGCAGCAGTAGTTTATTTAGTACGAGGATGTGAAGTTCAATTTGTAATAGGAAAATCACGGCTTGTGCCAATTAAAGATCAGCAAAACTTAAAAATACTCAGACTTGAGTTGCTAGGTGTACTCATAGGGAGTAGACTAATTAAATATGTCTTAAGATTCTTACCAGTGAATATCAATAGAATGATTTTATGGACTGATAGCCAAATAGTTATTGACTGGTATAAATCTAAAAAACTTCTCACACCTTTTGTCGCAAGAAGATTGGAAGAAGTGAAACAGAATAAGGATCTTATAATAAGACATGTTCCGTCAGATCAAAACCCTGCAGATGTAGCAACTAGACCAAATACATCGAAAGAAGAGAGGTCAAGATGGCTACTGGGGCCAGAATTCCTAAAAGAGGATCAAAAAGAATGGCCAGTAGGACCATCGAATACCGCTATTCTTTTGGCGCGGGAGAGTCTGCCGAGTGCAGAAATCGCAGAAGATGTACAGACGCACATAACACAAGATGACGATCAATGTGAAAAGACAACAGGAGAGATTAACGAACAACTACAAATAACACCAGAAACGTTTTCAGTAGAATGCGAATCTAAAAGCAACCTAATCAAAGAAATTAAAAGCTTACAGGCAAAATACTTTACAGATGAAGTAAATGGAAAAGAAACTAGCCTTAGCCGAAATTTAGGACTCTTTAAAGACATTGATGACATACTTCGTTGTAGAGGTAGGCTAAAATACGTAAAAAATAATAGACACGGAAGTGACTGATGATACAATGGTTGACATTAGCAAAGAGACGAACACAAAAACGGAGAGCGCTGATAGAATGGAGAGTAATTAATTGAGAGATCATATAGAGGATGTGACATCCAATGAAACATTAAGCGGTGACTCGAAACACAAACGAGCTGCTGCCGTCCGAGCCCTAGAGAAAATTAGGGAATGGACACAAAATTTAATGACAACTTTATTGTAATGCTTCCCGGCGGGAGTGTCGCGACACTTTCGCGAAATGTAAATATTGTACATAGCAACACTGATTTGTATGAAGGTAAGCATAGACCATATAAACCTCCTTCATTTCCCCGTAGTTTGGTTATATCTCATCTATGGCCGTATGATAAAAAGTACTTTGTGATCTATGGTTTGATACATTCAAACCATGGCGGATAAGAAAACGTGCTGCGTGCCTTGGATTAAATGAAAGCTAAGTACCTAGGATTACATTTACTTTAATATCTTATTTGATCTTTTGACTAATATTAAGAACGTGTAACTTCAAATTAAGACCAACTCCTGATGGGCTGAGGCCCAAGTAATCTTTGACCGAAGGTTGCAAACAGCAACAAGGTATGCTGTATCAGTGTTCTCACTATACAGGTACACCCATAGCAAAGAAGCTATGAAGTCTGCCGGCAGAAGAGCAGTCTCACACAAGACAGGTCGATTGTAAGAATTGATCTCTATGATGTACAAGTCTAGTGCTCTCGTCACCAGAAAGAATGAAGAATGCATTAGGGTGTAAACGATGCGTCGTTGACACTCTAATCTAATAGACGGTCAAAGTACACACCCGAATCCCCGGTGTGCTGGTCCTGTTAATATGTATAAATATGAATCTATGTTGAATATAATGTTTCCCTCGGTACTTGGTGATTCATTCAGTGAGAATCATAAATCATTTACCTCTACAGGTCTCGTATTATGCAGGAGAGGCATGTAATGGTTGAAGAGAACACGGGTGGCATAAAAGCGAAGCAGTAAAATCATCTCAATAAACAAGAAGTAAACCTACAAAGAACCAGTAAGTCAAAGCAATCTATATCTTCAAACCCTACCTACATTATCGCGGAGTCCCTTATTTGTTAGGCGTAGAAACCATGGGGATTCCCGACAACTGTTTCTTTCTAACAGTCATTGTTTGTACATCAAACGGTGTTTAAAAAAAACACCTCGGCTACTGAGCTCCATGGTACAAGTCGCTGGACAGGTCATAGCACACTGAATTTTGAGCCTATTTGATCTAGAATGCAATGGAATGGACGCTGGAATTGATATACCATGCACGCACAATGACATTAGATCTTTGTGCCGATTTGAATAGCGTCATGTTACGTTGTTATCGCGAGTTTTCTATTGAAAGTGATGGTGGTACGTACTTGTACTTGTATAGTTTCATTTCAGTGACCACAGCCAACATTTTTTATCTTTGTAAACATTATTTCTTAGTGTATAGCTACACAAGAAATACTGCTTTTTAAAAAATGCTTTTAGAAACTTAAGTAGGTACCCGGCGGGATTCAAACCCGCGACTATTGGTAATCCGAACCAACGCGTTTGACCGCTTCGCCACGGGTAGCTCGTATTATATAACTATTTAATTACTTTTCTGACCGCTGGCTACACTGCTATATGTCAGTGTCGTGTTTTTTTTTTATATTTCGATCTGAGACCCATATAGCCAATTTAGAACAGCCAGGGTCAAGTTCTAGAATACTTCAATCAAGTTTCTTCTTCTTCTTTATTTTTGGCGTCGTACATCCTGTACATGCCAGTATCAAGGATTTTGCATGAAATGAGGAGTAACACTAACTTTTTATCCCGGCAGAGGGCGTTGGTCGACTGAACTGTCAAACAGATGTTTTTTACAACTCTCGGCACCAAATTATCCATATCGGTCTCAGACCGAAAGAAAAAAAAAACTCTGCGTTTTCATTTCTACGGGACCTTGTAGCGGAAATGGAACCTCAATGGAAAGGCTGGCCACCGATAAAAAACTGTTGGACGTGAATGTCAAAGAGAATTTTCTAGTTCTGTCAAATATCGATTTATTGCGAATTATTAAAAATATAAAAAGGATAAATAATTCTACTACAATTGGACTTTCATTGAAACGCCCTAAAACCTCATCAAAAAAAAAAGATCACCCGACCCCAGTGCCATCTGCTCACAGCTTTGCGTGTGCCACCCCATTCCGCCAATGTATTACAGTCAAAGTAATTTTTATTGTGACTGTCAATTTTGCTAATCGTTTGACACTGGCTACATTCCAAACGGCCTTGGTTTTGGAGTTTGCCCTGTGGTTGTCAATGTCATTTACGAATGACATCTCGTTTTAAAAATTGTTGTTGTGTTGTGAAATTGCGAACAAAATCTGTCTTATTATTTTTTAATTTTATATATTCTGAACTGGAAATTCGTGGCTGAAGTACTTCTACGTATACTTCTCGGTGACTATTCTACTAGCCTCACCCTTTTAACGCTTTGATTTTTAAGATCAGGACCAACAATGGCACACTACAAGGGAGCTGCTTCCGAGGCTGGAAGGGCCATGCACCTCATGAAGAAACGAGAGAAAGCCCAGCAGGAAATAGAACTACGAAAGAAGAAGATAGAAGAAGACCTTAAGATCGACAACATAGAGAATAAATTCGCCACACACTATGATGCAGTAGAACAACAGCTAAAGAGTTCTACCATTGGGTTGGTTACTCTTGATGAAATGAAAGCAAAACAGGAGCATATCGTGCGTGAAAGAGAGAAAAAACTAGCTCAGAAAAAAGCTGAGAAAGAGAAGGAGAGACAGAAGGAAATTGAAGCCAAACAAGAACAAAAAAATAAACAAAAGAGACAGGTACATAAGTAAACTTATTATTTAATATGTTCTAGCTTGGTCTTAGTTTAGATCTGATCCCATATACTATTAATTATGAGTAGTAGGATAATAGTATGACATATTAGTCACCTCGTAAAAAGTAAGTAGGTGGGTACTAATAAAACCGTAATTTCAGATTCAAGCTCTATCATTCGATATGAATGAAGATGAAGAAGAGGGAGAGGAATCTGAAGAGGACAAAACAGAGCAGAGTTGGAGAGATAAAGAGGAACCAGTAAGTTAAACTTTTCATCATCATCATCATCATCATTTCAGCTGTAAGAAGTCCACTGCTGGACATAAGCCTCCCTCATAGATCTCCAGATGCTTCGGTCATTAGCGGCCTGCATCCGTGAACCCGCGGCCTTAACCAAGTCGTCCGTCCATCTCGTTGGTGGACTTCCAACGCTGCGCTAACATTGTAGTGATTTAACTCACTAAATAGATCATGTGTAGATACTGCCGCCTAATAAAAATCGGAACTTCAGATGATAATTAAATTAATATACCCCCGGCATCCCTCTCAGGAGCCCGGGGTCCACTAAAACCCCAAATTATTTGGGTCGACACATTAGGTAAGTCATCATATTATCATCATTGACCATACTGTCTGTAAAGAAATTTGGGCAATATTATTACAGTTGGCCAAGCAGTTTATCCACCACAGCATGGGGAGAATTCATGGTTTGTTAGTCTCCCCCTAGATCCCTTATTTACCTTTCACAACACCTTTAAGAAGAGATGGGGTAACCCTATTCTATACCTGGCTCCACAAATAGCTTTAGATTGTAGAAAGTAGAGAGGCCTTTACCCTGCTGTGGGACACTACAGGTTCCTTATAACCAATTAAATTCTTAAACTCGCAGATTTTAAAGAAAATAAGAAAGAATCCCGATGTGGATACTTCATTCTTACCTGACCGGGAACGAGAGGAAGCCGACTTGAAACTGCGAGAGGAGCTGAGGCTCGAATGGGTCATGACCCAGGCCAGTCTAAAAGATGAGCCAATCACTGTTACTTTTAGCTACTGGGATGGTTCTGGGCATCGGAGAAATGTTACATTGAAGAAAGGTGAGACACAAAAACTTGTGACCCTACAAATTGAGGTATTATGTACTAGTACCAAAGGTGATGTCTCCAAACATTTTCCACATTCCTTTTACGCGAAAAAAAAATAGAAAGCTGCTGGAGTGCTGACAATATTATTAACGTATCCCTACGTATATAATTAAAATGAAATGGATATCACGGTTGGCGCTCATCAATAAATGATGATTAAAATGTTTATAGCGTCATTGAGTTTGTGGTAAATTCCGTTACGACGGTAAGGTCATGGTAACATTTTTTAGGGTACCGCATGTAAAATGGGGGAGGGTTTTTTTTTTTACTTGTTTACCACATTGTGTGGGGTATCGTTAGATAGCTCTTTTAAAATCATTGTGTTGATCCCAAGTCATCATCATCCGAGCGATGTTCCCGGTTGCATCCCTCTCGTGAGCCCGGGGTCCACTTTCCTACTTTTACGTCTCCGGCATTCTTGCAATTTATCTGCAATATCTCGGACATGAAGGCTGCCCCTGATGCGGTCTTTTCGCGTCACTCCGCACATCCAGCGTAGCATCTTTTCAGAATCAGCAGGATTTCGCCCAAGTATGTATTAGCAAGTATTATATCAGTGTTAACTTTTACCAATTCTGCAGGCGCCGCGTAAGATCGCCGCGTCGTGGTATACAGGGTGTCCCAGAAACGAGTGTCAAGCGAAAGTCCAGAGGTAGAGGACCTTAAAGGGTACCCGAATCACCCCCATGTATGTTCCGCGATTTTTCGTAGTTTAGAAGTTATGGCCTGTTTTCTCATTTTTCCACTAAAATGCGACCACTGAGACCTATTTACTCATACTAACTTCAATAATTGAGATAATTGGCTGATTTCTTTTCTTTTGTGGAGCTGAATAATAGGATCATGTTACCTGTTACAAAAAAAAGGCGTAACACTAACCAAACTGTTACAAATAAAAAAAGTATTTCATAAAGAGAGTGTTGGCAAAATGCTATAAACACTTTAAAGAGCAATTAAAAGAAAAACTCGCCCATTTTTTTTTTTTCAAATTAACTTCAAAAACTTCCTTACTTCATTAGCTATCTACCCTATTATTTTTATTGGTCTATCACAGCAAAATTTTTATTTAAAAATTCTTTGGTCGAAAATTCTCTCACTCATCCCTATTACTAAGACTTCGCTGTCTGACCGTCTGTCACCGGGCTGTATCTCATAAACCGTGATAGCTAGACAGTTGAAATTTTTACAGAGGATGTATTACTATAGCTGCAAATATTTAAGGGAGCTCCCATACAACTAACGTGATTTTTGACATAAAAACGCAACGATACCACGATATATTTTACCACTAGCGCTATCTAGTGATGGTTTTTGTCTTCCGCAAAAAAAACTTCCGCACAAATCTTAATTAAGATTTGTACAAACAAATGTATTAAATAAAATAAGAACAAATATGTTTTTTTATGTTATTAGATTAGGCCGGGAGTTTCCCTTCAGGTTTAAGTAAGATGAGTGAGAGAATTTTGGACCAAAGAATTTTTAAATAAAATTTTTGCCATGTTCCTCTAATGATAGACCAATAAAATTAATAAGGTAGATAGCTAATGAAGTAAGAAAGTTTTTGAAGTTAGTTTGGAAAAAAAATAATAGGCGAGTTTTTCTTTTAATTGCTCGCTAAAGTGTTAATAGCGTTTTGTCTATGCTCTCTTTTTGAAATACTTTTTTTATTTGTAACAGTTTGGTTAGTGTTACGCCTTTTTTTTGTAACAGGTAACATGAACCTATTATTCAGCTCCACATTTAAGAAGAAATCAGCCAATTATCTCAATTATTGAAGTTAGTATGAGTAAATAGGTCTCAGTGGTCGCATTTTAGTAGAAAAATGAGAAAAAAGGCCATAACTCCTAAACTACGAAAAATCGCGGAACATACATGGGGGTGATTCTGGTACCCCTTGAGGTCCTCTACCTCTGGACTTTCGCTTGACACTCGTTTCTGGGACACCCTGTATAATACTTGCTAATACATTTGTAGCAGGTACTATCAAGGATATTAGAGCTTCTTGAAAAAAAGAAATAATACAAAATCTTGGCATGTAACGGTGGATGGCGAGAAATCGAAGGTGGGCCGGCCAACCTGACGTCAGAATGGCCGGCCACTTCGTATCGTAAATATTTTCGACTCCACGTAAGCACTAAAAATTTTAATATGATCAAAGATACCAAATAGGTACTAAATAATGAGCGTAGTTTGGTGCAAATCTATTGCTTGGTCTGCCCAAGCTGACGCAATCTCCATTTGAGCCACATTTTTGTTTCAGGAAACTCGATCTACCAATTCCTTCAGCGTTGCCTCGACACCTTGAGAACTGACTTCAGTGAGCTGAAGACGGTAACGGCAGACCAGCTCATGTATGTGAAAGAGGATCTAATACTACCACACCATTACACATTCTACGATTTTATTGTTACTAAGGTAAGATAATCTAAATAAAAAAAATGTCCTAAATCTATCTATACTAAATGTCCGCGCCAAAACTCGGCGCAGAGTTTTTGTTTACTTCGTTCGCGCGATGTAAACGTTATGCAAATAGGATAAAGTCTAAATTCGAGCAAATGTCATTTTAAAAGGTATGTAGACCGGCGCTCGGACATTTTTTGAGTGTTGTCAGTTAGAGATTGTGGTTCTATAGGTATTGTAACTCAATGTAAATAATACCAATATTATAAAGAGGTAATGTTGGTAACATTTACGTACATAAATGTTACCAATATTGTATGTATGTATTTTCCGGGTATTCTCTGAAACTACTGAACCAGTTTCAAAAATCCTTTTACCAAAAGAAAGCTACATAATCGAGGAGTAACATACGCTACTTTTGATCCCGATATTCCCACGGGATCGGAACTACGCGAAGTAAAACCGCGGGACTCTGCTAGTTAACTATAATTCCTTTTTAGAATGTCAAAGATCTGGACTGGCCTAGTCTTTTTGCCTGAAGGAGAGACAAACACACAAATGTACTTGTACATATTAGGTTTCACCTTTATAATAATGACTAGCGACGCCGCTCGGTTCCACCAGCGTACACCCGCCCCTGTTTCATAAAGCTGACAATCCGACAGGCGCGACATAATTTGACATTTTTTCTGTTTCATAAAGCCAACAAAATTGTCATGGTGGAAAATTTACAAATAAGTCAAATTGTCGCGACAATTTGACATTTTTCTGTTTCATAAAACTTTTTGTGCGACAGGTGACAGGTGACAATTTGTCGGGAAAAACTTGACAATTCTGCTTTATGAAGCAGAAAATTGTCGTGACGTATTGACATACTTGTAAAATTGTCCGACATTTGCGATACCCTTCTGTCTCGGAACCCGACATATTTTCGGCGACATAATTGTCGTGTTTTCTTGACATATGTCGCGTTTATGAAACGCGTTCTACAATTAAAAATATGTCAAGGTTTCACCTATCGCTTTTAAACAAAATTGTCACGTTTATGAAACAGCCTAAGCGTGACAATTTGACAAATAAGTCAGTTCTTGACATAAAAGTCGGATTGTCGGCTTTATGAAACAGGGGCACCGAACACTTATACTCCTAGCGAACAGGGGCCTGATCAAGATAATCGGGATGTTTGTTACTCTCCTTCACTTCTCTCCATCTCTATTCATCATCTCCATACTTATTCTTTTCATCCAAATCGGTTGAACTGTTTGCTAACAAACAAACAAATATACAAACAAACTTTCGGATTTATAATATTAGTTTGGATAAGGGATTGGTTGGTAGGTAAATTCGCCAAAATGTTATGAACTTGCGGCACTTAACTCAATGTCAAACGTTTTAAATGAAAATAAAAACATTTTAAGCTTATTATTATCCTTATGGTGATTTAGTACCGGGTGCCCCCGAAAATTCTTTATTATTCTACTGTTTAACTGAATGTGTGTACGCCCTTAGTAGCAGTAACTAGTTATACAGTTTTGTACCATGTGCATTTTCTAAGTCCTAAAAACCTTATTTCCGCAATAATCTGGAACAAGGGATTTTTTTATTCTTTACAATGGTTCGGAAATCGAAATCTATTACTCGATATTTTTATTTGTAATTAATTACCTTTTTAGAATTTTCTAGACAGACAGATAAAGACAGAGACAGATAAATATCATACCAACTATTTAGTTGGTATGCTATTTATCTGTCTTGTATTGTACAAATAAAGATATCTTAAGTCAAAGTAAGATAAGTCCCTATTGCTATTTTGAAAAAATGCTTTGAAAATTCTAGCCCGGCGGGGTTTCCTAATTGTGGTTAACAATAAGAAATAATCTTTACCTGTTCTGTTTTTAAACTAACGAATTCGGCGTGCATTCGGTCCGACATACTTTTAATATGTAACTTGCAGTAAACAAGGTTTTGTTTACCTGCATTGTACGTACTCTTTCAAGGTGAAAAATATAATTGGCTTCCCGAAAAAGTATAATAAACTTGCTGACAGTGGATTACATTGCCACCATGCATTGTTTCCTGTTTCTCCAAGTTTGTTGCCTTGACCAAAAAGATTTAAATTGACAAAAAAAATATGTACTACCTACTTAATTTATTGACCGAGCAAACGAAGGGTCTCGTGCTTCAAGTCTCACAATTTTTTCTTTCGTCTGTCAGTAATTATGTATGTTTGTTCCTTTACGTCTACTTACAAAAAAACTTAGCATATTTTAGAGAAAAAAACGTTACTTGTTTAAAATGTGCTAAGCATAATAAGAAGTTTGGGTACCTATGTCTTAAAACTATACCAAATTGTCGAAAACAATGTCATCTACAAACACTTTGAGTGGAAAGTTTACCTACTGCTTCGCCATACAAACGTAGTCGACTGTTTTCTCCCTGTAATTTTCGATGAATCCGACAGGAATATTCAGTTTAGGTCTTATGTACCCCTTGACAATTTACACCTCCCTATATTGTGGTAATCTTTAGGGTGCACTGCCTACCACTCAAGCTGTTAGAGTTCTATTCCATCCAAAGGTTGCCTGGAAGAAATCGCTTACAGCGATAAGGCCGCCCATTTGTGCAACTTAATTTTAAGCTTGTTTATTATTTACTTTTGTATGTTTTTTCTCTGTTTATGTTGTGCACATAAAGATTTTTATCTATCTATCTATATCAAGGGTTCCCTAAGTGGGGAGCGCGCCCCCCAGGGGGGGCGCGAAGACTTTTGCAGAGGGGCGCAGGCTACCCGTGTAGTTAAACCTAAAAACCTGCGATCGCTGAGAATATGCATTTTAGACTGCTCAACACAATCAATGAAATTATTTGAAATTAATGCCTGTTAAGAACATACATAATATTGCCTCTCTAGATTGGCCCTCCTACCACCTCGTTGCAGGCTCTATCAAAGGAAGTTGGTACTACTTACCAAATTCCTTTTGTATGACTTTGTAAAACTTTACTGAGTAATAAAAATATTATTCTGTTATTGAATAAGTACTTTTTTATTTTGACCTGATAATCTGGACTGGAGAATGGGGGGGCGCGGATTTTTTTTATGGTCAAAAGGGGGCGCGGCTCAAATAAGTTAGGGAACCCCTGATCTATATAGTACCTACTTTGTTTCAGGCTAGAGGTAAAAGCGGTCCCTTATTCCAATTCGACGCGTCCGATGACATCAGACTTGTTAACGACGCGTCTCAAGAGAAACAAGATTCTCATGCTGGGAAGGTTTTGTTGAGGTATGTGATTAAAACAAATATAATAAATATAAATAAAGCACTACGTTACCCACAGCGCAATCTCGCCCCATATTAAGCACTAGGCTTGTACTATGGGTACTAGACAACGGATATACTACATATTATACTTTTTTTTGTTGTTTTATTTTTCTTGCTGCGGCCCGCTGTTTCACCCGCTTAAGTTTCGATTCCGCGGCATTAGAGGGATAAAAAGTTGTCCTGTGTTCATGCAGATCTCCAGCTATCTGCATACCAAGTTTTCATCGCAATCGGTTTAGTAGTTTTTGCGTGAAGGCGTTACAAACTTACTCGTTTACTTACTTTCTTACACACAAACTTCCAGGCAAAGTGTTAAATGCCACTATGGCCATTTTTAAATTTAAATAACTCTAAATTTCTTTTTTTAAATTTTTGTATGTAGCTCAAGGCTATTACCGATTTTGTCAACGCTTTAACGAGCCTTAATCGTAAAACAATCAGAGGAGAATATAGCATTGGAAGTTTTCACGGCACGCAGCGTGGACTTGCGTAGTCTAGTTGGAACAGACGTTGGGGTACTGACCCAAAGACGCGAGTTCTAGCCTCGCCGCAAGTGAAGATTTTTGAATGCTATTTTTCCTTTGAAATATTTTTTTTTTAAATAACTCCTTCGGCAGTCGGGTAAATAACAAAATCGTTGCTTTCGTCTTCTCACTCCTACCTACCTAGCTAACTTATAAACCTCACGCGCACACGGTGTCATGCCTCTGGTTCTTTCTCAAAAAGGAAATCCCTCGTTTTTTGTCGTTTTTGTTGGTAACATGGCTAGACTGGATTCAATATAATGGGTATAGTTAAATAAAACATTTGAGGAAAACGCTCTTAACTATTAGATAAAAAACTGAATTTATACGTAAGTTTGCGTACCATGCAAAAGATTTACACCAAACTACACAATTTTTTTTAGTATAGGACCTATTTTTGGTACCTTTGTTTATATATTTAGTACCTACGTGATTTCCAAAATATTACCGATACAAACAGGCAGACCATTCGGACGTCAGGTTGGCCGGACCACCTTTAATTTTCGCCATCCACTGTTACATGCTCCACGTTAAATTTGCCAAGAATGTACCTATTTGGTACCTACGTATAGATAATGTAGCGGTGAAATAATTTTTGAAATCGGTCCAATAGTTTCGGTGTCGAACAAACGAACCAATCAACTCTTCCTTTTATTAATCTATATCTGTAAAATGCTCTACCCTGGCCGACTGACTGATCAACGTATAGCCTAAATCGCTGATAGTAGAGAGCTGAAATTTAGAGTGTGTTCTTTATAATATGTTGAAGGCATCCAATAAGAAATCCTCATTTTTTCGAAATTCCCACCGGATCGGGACTAACGCAGGTGAAACCTCGGGGTTCTTGTATTAGTAAGTATAGATAGATTTATCGTTACATTTGTTTCAGATCATGGTATGAAAGAAACAAGCACATATTTCCTGCCTCCAGATGGGAGCCCTACGACCCTACCAAAACCTATTCCAAATACACCATCAAAGGAAAATAAACGTCAGACATTAGGTTTAAAAATCAGAGTTTAGGTAGGATAAAATAGGAAGACTGCGCGTCATTTAAAAAGAACGCTGCCTGTCAATGCGCCCTTTAATGTCAGCGTTCTTTTTACAAGACACACACTCTAATTGTGAACTTAGGCAATAATTTATTTAATTATTGATAATAACGATTAATAATTACATATTTACATTGTATTGTAAATAAACGATTTTATTACTAACAAGCTATTATTTTTTCTAAATCTTTCCACCTTTGCTTTTCTAAGTTTTCTAAGAATTCTAGTTTTTTGTCGCTAAGCTCTTCCGGCTCTTTGGGTTCCGGAGCGTTTCTTTGGAAGTGTATAATGGCAGATAGTAGGTTCCAGATGGAAAACTCTGGCCATAATACGTCCGTGAAATAAAGTACTGTGTTTGATACCTGTAAAAAAGGATAGGAATCGTATAGAAACAATAATTATTGTAGACTACGCTTTGTAAGATCGCGTAAGTAGTAAAACGGCGACCTACGTAATAAAAAAACAACTCTGCGTCGCGAAGTCGGATAAAAACTGGCCAAGTGCGAGTTGGACTCGCGCACGAAGGACCATTCCGTACTATTATCAAAAAAAGAAACAAGTTATTTATTGCCCCACCTTAATAATTTATTTTTTAGGAACAGAATTACATAATCTGTGATTATTACAACGGTTCATGAGAACCTGAAAGTCCTGTTTTAGCCTTGGGGTATGGAACCCTACTAATGATGGAGATGAGTAGATGAGTATCGTAATGGTGGAGATGAGTACCTACCTAGGCCTGAAAACTAAAAGAAGCATAGTAAAAATACAAATACGAAGTTCTTTCTTACCTGCCACAGCATGAAATCTGACAGCCTGACTTCACCGGAGGTCCTCACCAACAATTCCGGTTCACCAAGATCCATTGTTTGCGAGACAAGTGTTTCATCAACATCGTCTGATGTTATTTCTTTCTTATTCACACCGTTAACGAGGTGAGACGCAGCTCTGCTTATTTCGTCTCTTCCTGGTTATAAATAGGTTATGCAATGAGTGAATAATGGACGGATTTAAAGCGAGGGCCATAGATGAATCACGAGCAAGTGAAGGAATTTAACGACCGATAGAATCCTGAGCGACGCGAGTGACTCATGTCTTTATTCAAGAGTTACACACTATTCTTTATTTATACCATGACTACGAGAAAAAGAAAAAAGTGTTTGTCGAGTATTCTTTGCGCAAGGAGTTTGTATCGAGTATTTTTTGCGCAAGGAGGTTGTATAAGAATTATTAAGAATAGAGATGGAGGTCGAATATATATGGTGTGTTCTAAATTTAAACACCAAAATAGTGATAAGGCCTTTTTATTAACTACCAAAATAGTGATAAGGCCTTTTTATTCACTACCAAAATAGTGATAAGGCCTTTTTATTCACTGTTTTCAGTGAATAAAATAAGCTTTTTACAATGGGAATGGTATTAAATTCATATTACAAGCATGGACGGGCGCACGTTTCTCTTTAAACGGGGAATACGTTTGGAACAAATACAAAATATTATATTGGTGTGTATAGGTGTGTACAAAAGAATTTGAAGTATGTTTTAAAGTTTACCTGTATAAGCGTACGCAATGTTAAGACGTAATTTGTTATTGTGTCGTGTGGCTAACATGGCTTTAGAAAGAATTGCCTGCAAGTCATTTGGAAGGAGAGTCAGCCTCCCGGCCACATGGATCCTTATACCCCATTCGTTTATTTGATCACTAAAACATTAATAACAATAAATATGACACACAGGGCAATTTAAGCAGCGCGCGCCAAACTAAGCAATGGGTTAAACTGGGCTTGAACTATGCCTACTTGTACGTACATTTTTGTTTTCTTTTTTTTTCCCTTTTTTTGTAAATAGATAGGGAAAAGTCGGTTATATCGTACTGCCAATTAAATCGTACCACTTCTGAATTTCCTACTAAACGGGCCTTTTTATCTAAACTGGTAATGCCAAAGACCCCACACTACTCACCCGCATTCAACCTTTTGTAAAAACAATTTAATGACAAAGGTGCGCATGATCCAGTAAAAATTTTTTGGGTGCCAGTGAATGCAAATATTATCAAACGTTCCTAAGACGATAACTTGTGAAAAAGGTAAGCTATAAACACACCGATTGCATGATTCTAGTACAGATTTATACTAGATTATTGATGTTTATCCTGTAGTGTCTAGGTTTTGAGAATATATCGTGCTGTACTTTTTTTTTAAATGACCTTGTTTGGTGAATTGTACTAGTACGAAGCTGAAAATAGTTAGCTGAGCATATTCTTGTTATGAAAAAGCACGTTTGGTCTAACGATAAATAACGTTCGGCGGCCTCCAATTGAAATAGCAGAGACACATTAGACATTCAGATTTTTAAAATAAAGATTGTCTAATGGCTGGTAAGGCAAATATATGAAAAGACACTGACAACAGTGTTAGACAACCGGAAAACACGTAAATGAATAGAAACGAATAGAATTTCTGTTATTTTATTCAATGCTAAGATATTTCTGTCTGTGGTACTATTTAAATACCTAGTGGTACAATTTAACCGACTAGTCGCCTAAATCGTACCAAGACAGATAGACCTCGGTGGCGCGTCGTGCGAAAGCGCGACTGCAATGCAGGAGGTTGCGGGTTCGATTCCCGCCGGGTGCAAGTATTTATGCTTAAAAAAATAAATATTTGTGTCTGGTCTGGGTGTCCCTCTATGTATAATATGTATGTATTTATAAAAGAAAAATAAATATAAGTATTATATCCGTTGTCTAGTCACCGTAACACAAGCTTAGTCGCTTACCACGGGGCTAGATGGCGCTGTGTGTTGTTCGGAGAATTTATTTATTTAATGACAGTCCGCTGCAAAAAGTCATTTATCTCCATGTTAAAGGTAGGCAAAATAACAACCTTGATTGTGGATATTCATTCATTAGTATTAGTCCTGTCGTAAACGAAATATTTAGGTTTAAGTAAAAAGTGGTCCAATATAACCGACTTTCCCCTACATATGATATACATTGAAAACACCCAGACCAGAAACAAATATTTATTTTAAGCAAGCACCCGGCGAGAATCGATCCTGCAATCTTCTGCACAGTCGGGCCTTCGCCCGACGCCATAGAGGCCGTCAAAAATGTTATTACTTCTTATTTTTATTACTCAAGACTCAAGACATTGTACTAGAAATATTTTACACAGAGAAATGAAGGGGTGATGCACATTATTGCACATGCCATTATTAATTCACTGTGTCACATGGTTTCCCATGTGGCGTAATGGTTAGCGCACTCGCCCGGCAAGCGAGGGGCTCAGGTTCGAATCCTGTCACGGTAGGAATTTTCACAACACATAATTTCTCTTAGTAAAATATTTCCACTAAAATATTTAAAAAAAAAATTGCTTCAAAAACAGCAAGGAAATTGAATAAGGGTACCACCGAATTTCTTTTTTTTTAAGGGGCCTCTTTTGTTTATTTATGTTTTCAACATAATTATTTTCTTTTTACTGATTTAATTTCAATGTGTTTTCGATCATCTTTTTTAGATACATTTTTAGGGGTTTGTTTCATACCTCAAGAGAATGTAAGAAAAGGGCTTCTTATTGTATTGACCCTCTTATTATTGTTAGTATACATTCCTGTTTCATACTTACAGTTCATCTAATATTCTTCCAAATTTGTCTCTGGCTAGGTCCATCAATCCATCCACTTCCTCTTTGCTCCTCTTAAAGTTTTCAATACTAAATGCGTACACTGTCACCTCAGGAATACCTAGGTCTAAACACCACTGAAATTGATCATGTTTTGTGAACTTCTAGGTAGACTTTAAAATGATTAAAAACTTTAAATGTTTGGTGCGGTTGTTACCTAGATGGGTGATCAATAATGTGTGAGGCAAAAAATCATTATTTCAAGCTTCTCCATGATTCAGAAGGCACATTAAGCAGTTAGTCCTGGCTGTTATCTCTGATAGATTGAAACAAGCTATGTCCCATGATTAAAATTTCACCTTCACAAGTCTCTATGTTGTGGGATTTCTTTAAAATCCTCTCATATCAGTTGCTTATGTCATACATATCTAAATGCTATCTCAAAGGCATAACTACCTAATGCCTTTGAGTAAAATCCATACATTTATATGAGCTATGCAAGTATAGATTGGTTGTTCGGTCACATTTTCCTTGTAGGTATTTCTTTAATTAAATAGACTAACATAAATACATACCTTTAATGTCTCGGATAGTTTATCAAATCCTTTATTATGCCCGTCACAAGCTTTTTGGCTTTTCTTCTTTGCAAATCTACGATTACCATCCATTATGAATGCAATGTGTTTTGGGACTCTACCTGTCTTTACCACTTTAATACATAACAGTTGGAAGAAGGACACGCAGTTTTCTTTTACCCAAGACATGTTTTTGGGTAGGTAGGTAACAGTCTGACGTGTTCTTTTAAAATGAAGCTCGGCACGTAGGATCAGGTTTTAAATACGTCGCTACAATTGCCGGTTGGTGAAGGGCAAGTTCCTGTTTTGACCTAGAGAACAAGATTTCATTGAGATTCACGTAACATGAAGTAATAAACATGTAAAATTGTCTCTTCGTTGGTAAGTATACGGTAAAACGTTACCTTACAGAAGGTCTACCCTTTTAAACTTTGATAAACTTGACAATTCTCAATTCTTTTTATGTTTATGTAAACTTGCGAAACAAAGTTCAGATTTTTTATAACCTAAAACATTTTGACAGTAATAAAATGACACCGGCATTATTATGCGCGAAGATTAAAAAAACTGGCATCAACCAATGGCTAAAAAGACTCATGATGTATGACAGAAATAAAAAAAAAACAAAATGTTCAACAAATCAATAAAAAAAAAAGAATTGTCAATATCGGTTTCATTATTTTTTAGGTTATTTCGGATTTCTGTGATTTGATCAGAAAAATCTATTAAACTAAAGAAATGACTACCATTTTCAAGCTTAAACTTCAATCACTAGGACATCCCAACCCCGATAGTTTTAATTGCGACGGTAAGTCACGCTTATTTTCACGATAGTATTGCAACATAAAAACGAATCTTGATTCAATCAAGACTAATGAATGATAAATGTTAAATTCTGCAGATGAGAAGCAATACAGAAGCGTAGTGCTTTGGCTGGAGGACCAGAAAATAAGGCATTATAAGATAGAAGAGAGGGAAGGGTTGAGAAACATCGATAGTGATAGTTGGAAGGAAGCCTATGACACGTATCAGAGGGACCTTGTTAGTCCTTCTACAGAACTGTCTCCTAACGAACAGTTAAACTGGCTACTAAGTTATGCTGTTAGATTGGAGTATGCGGACAATGGTAAGAGAACTGTATCAAGAGGCTAATGTTCAAGTTTTAACCCTTTTATGTCGCGGTTCCGCGGGAATATCGGGGTAAAAAGTAGCCTATGCGTTAATCCAGATGTCCAGCTATCTGCACACCAAGTGCCATAGCAATTGGTTCAGTAGTTTTTGCAGAAAGCAGCAACAAACACACATAACATCAACTTTCACCTTTATAATAGTAGGTAATAGGATTTTGTGACAGGTGTATTCTTTATGTCTAATTGGATGATCTAAATAGTGTACCCCCTTCTTATTTCAGTTGACAAGTACAAGAATGCTAAAATCAATGAAAAGAAGAAGGCACCTAATGTTGTATCGTCAAATCCGTTAGATAATCTTGATTGTAAGTATACAATTAACTGCATTGATAAAATTTATGATATCATTTGCTGTTGACTCATTTTAATTTACATTATTATAATCTTTTAATCATAATCAAATGGACCTCACCCCACATAAGTATGAGGCCTCAGGTTTTGGCTTGTTACATGTTCCTGAAAATGAGGCCCAGATAGTTCACACTTACTACAGCACACATCTAACCAAAATTTTGATGTGTACTGATGAATTTCTTTAGATGTGTGCCGTAGGTTTGGACTCTTAGCTTTATTTGCAGGAACGCTAACAAGTGGTTTAGTTATCTGCATTGAAATTAACATATTATATGGAACTGGTAATGCAATTGTGGAGTCTTAGAGACCTGGCTACTTTAGTTTTTTTTAAATTGAACATTTTGACAGCACTTTTCACTTCTTCTTTCAGTCTCTACTCCGGCCTTCAAAGCAGGTGTCGATAGAGTATGTACATTAGCTAGTGTTGGACCTCATCAAGACCCCAAAGTTCGACTTGCTGGTCTTTGTAAGATACTAAAAACTGGCCCCCATCCTGATCCTCCAACTACTGAAGCTGCAATAATCCAACAACCTTCGGACGTCTTGAAGCTACTCTTCATTGAAGATCTAAGAGATTTGCAGACTAAGATTAATGAGTCTCTTGTTGCAGTCCAAACTGTGACAGCCGACCCTAGAACTGATACAAAGCTTGGTCGCGTTGGTAGATAAAACTGTTTTGTTTTAAGCATTTCACTGTTATAAAGCCATATTGATCATTGGTACATTTTAAATTCCTACTCTATTTTACATTTTATTATCTTACCCAGATGTTTTATAATAGTCTTGATTGAGAGGAGGGTTTCGGGCAAAAAAAGTAATTATATTTATAGTTAAATGTTCAGTAGTTACAGTGTGTTTTTATTATTCAAGCTAATTATTGAGGAAATAGGAGTAGGTAAAATAATAGAACATGTTTAATTATTACAGTAATATAAAATTCCATACCGATTTTATGTACTGTAATAAAAGAACATTATAGTTACAATGAAGTTTTAATGATCACACTTCTCTTTATTTATGAAAATCTATATATTAGAGATGGGCCGACTAGTTGCCGACTAGTCGGGAAAGCCGACTAGTCGGCAGTTTAACCGACTAGTCGGCAGTTTAACCGACTAGTCGGCAGTTTAACCGACTAGTCGGCAGTTTAACCGACTAGTCGGCAGGTGCCGACTAGTCGTCAACTAACAATTGTGCAATAAAACCAATTTTTACTGAATTAGTAGAACAGTTAGAAGGTGGGTAGTCAGAAAAACGTAAACAAAACACGGCATAGCCTTCATACATCATTTAAACATTATACAAATCTAAATAGTCATAACTATGCCTCAGCTGAACTCAGCTCCATCATTTTTTTTTCCAACTTATATTTTTATTTCAACCACTTTTTGGAAGTTTCGCTACAGCTTTCGAAGTGCAAATTTATCCAAAAATACCAACAATCACCGAGTGACCATGATTAACCCTAATATCTCGGATTTATAATGATCTGGATTGCCGACTAGTCGGCAATGTTGGAACCGACTAGTCTGCTAGTCGGCAGAACCCCTAGTCGGCCCATCTCTACTATATATGTATTTATCTAGTTAGATGTTATATTATTTAATGTAATAGTGAAATGCTTTATTGAGAATATTTTGTTATTTTTATAATATAAGTAAGGATTACCCAATGTTTTTGTAAGGAATCTAACAGAACTGATCTACAACTTTATTTTATAAATAAATAAATAAAAGTAATGTAATTAATTATGTTGTTTTATTTTCTATTTTAACAGTTTGACATACTTTTTAAAGCCTTCATAAGTAGGTATGCAAGGATTATAATATCTCTATTTTGATAAACCTAAATATTTAACAACAATATTGGTGAAACTCATTGCTTATCAATTTTCACAACAATACTTAAAAAAAAAATAACTACACCATTCATTTAAATTAAGTATTTCGGTAGAATCTCAATGCATGCCACCTCCTTTCTCAAGCATTTGTGCAAATCTATTGGTGATTAGAAGAGACACATCAATGAATCTCTCGACGCAGTTAGAAATGCATGTTTCGGTCCTTGAATCGAGCTTTGTTCCTGGCTTGTCGACACACTTCTCCCAGCAAAAGTCATTAAATTCATGGATCTGTAAACAATATGTATATTCATCAATAAGTAGATCAATCCTTTATTGAATCAGATATTACAAATAATGGAACAGAGAAACAGACAGAAGATAAAACAGAAATTTAACTTACACTTAATTAACTTATTTTAACAGAGATACAAAGGGTGCCCTCATTGCTAAAAGCGAACTATTCCAGGCAACGTTAGGGCTTTTGGCCATGACATTTTCATAGTGAGTATGTAGGTAGGTATAACATTTTTTACAGCTACAATAAACAATGTCAAGCATGATGCAAGGACTATGTAATCTAGATAAAAAGGAGTACCTACACCTACTCATGTAATTATAGGTAGGTACTAATCTAAATATTTGCCTGAAATTTGTGACTATGGAGCATTGTTTTTAAAGTTAATTAGGTAATTTACCTGCGCATGAAATTGGGCTTTCTGTTTTTCAGCCATCAAAAAGTCTTGAAGTTCTGAATCTCCCATTTTGGGTAAAGACATATCTAAGTCAGTCATAGTAGAGAATGCAAGGGGTTTATGAACCTTTGTATATTAAGTAGAATTTAAAAGACAGTGAAGAAAATAATAAAGGTAACAGAATTTTCTTTGCGAAACCAAATTTTTTAAGGTTAGAAAATTGTTTCTTTTGTTCCATAAAAGAGCAAGAGGGCAGGCAAAAAAAACCTTTTAATCTATACAGCCTTTTGGTGTGAGATGATGTGTGAGAGAGAATGTGAGTGATGGATGTGTGTGTGATGTGATGGAAATGGATGATGATAAAAAACAGGCAGCGGTAAACATATTATTATTTTAATGTTTATTCTTCGCCAGATTACCTATTGACTTCAATAAAAAATTTCTATTGAAGTCAATAGTCAATCAAACGTTGTGGGTAGAACATATTTATATTCTAAATATGTTCTACCTACAACGTTTAGATGACACAAATTTATCAAAACAGTATTATTGACACAGGGTCTTTGGTTCATTTTACGAACCTACGGTGGAAGTATAATTGAATTCACGTTCCAACACTTCAATCATTATCACTATTTAACGGGATATGAATTATGAATACACAGTGCTTAGTTGAATAATTATTTATTTCAGATTATTTCTAACAATAAAATTTCTTAACTTATCAGCTAAAACACTAGCTTGGTCTTGATCAAATATGTATTTGCATGCATCTTGCGTAAGTTTAGCTACTTGTAAGTTAGTTAGATTAAAGGTATCCGCACACATTCTGTATTCCAGAGAGAGCGATGTTGAGAATACACCTTTATCGTCGGTCTGCAAAAATATAAATAAGTCAGTGAACAATATTTCGTAAATTATAATTAGCTAAATAAATGCTTGATTTCTGGAAATTTAAGCACCCGCGCTACTAAACACGGTTTTTTTTACTAAAAAGTTTCTTATAAAATAGGTAGTTGACGTTAAAATCTCGAGGATTTCATTGAGACTATCAATAGTCTCCAGAAACGGAGCATGGATCAGAAACTTAAACGCTACCGAATTCAGATTCAATTGAAAAAACTTACACAAATTATAACAGGGATCCCAGCATTGTAAAGTTCTTTGAAATGATGAGAATCATAGTCTGGAGTCAATTTTGTGTTCACATTACTTGTTAGGCATATCTCTGAAAAAAAATTTGCTTTCAACTAATTATTTACTTTTTTAAACTTATAAATAACATGATATGCTATTCAACTTACCAACAGGTATTTTCAAATTGCACAACAATTTCCATGTTTCATCAGTACCACCATACTTCGGATGTATACAAACTCCATGTCCAATCCTATCCGGCTTGAATTTCAACATTTCTAATACTTCGCTAGGGTTGCATACTTCACCGCAGTGTAATGTGGTCTAAAATGTTATAACATGCTTAATTTGATTGATAAATAATTAAGGCTAAAGCCATATTGCCAGAAATGTACTTAAGGGAATCCACACATTGAACGAATCTCGTTGCGATGTGGTTTTTGTTCAGAAAATTTCCAGCAGTCTGATTATGAATAGTAAAAACAAACTTTAATAGTTCTAAGTTGTGTTAGCATAATCAAATTAAGCTTATCTAATCTTGCAGTAATTAGCAGTTAAGACTAGATATAGCGACAAACTTTTAAAGGGCCAGAGGACAGTTCTAGTTTATCTAGATTTAGGTAGAGGATTACCTTTAAACCTGCTTTCCTAGCCTTTTCCAGCAATGGAACAAAATCTTCAAATGCCCCAACCAAGGGGTTACCACTTAACTCAATGCCCAAAGCCTCAGGAAACATACCAAAGCATTTGATTGCTAATTCTGTAATCTCTTCAGCATCTCTCAAAGGTGATGCTCGATTTATTGATAATATCAACTTTGCTGACATTTTTAAAGCTTGTGTTGATTCTCTAAAAAATATAATAAAAACATATTAGCTTCAATTACATAACTTATCTCATATTCATCTCATCTTCTCATCCGAGCGATGTTCCCAGTTGCATCCCTCTCGGGAGCCCGGGGTCCGCTAAACCCCAAATGAATTTGGGCTCGGCGCAGTAGGTAAGTCATCATTGACCATACCTCCTACAAATAGATTTGGCAATATTTTTACGGCCGGCCGCCTGCCTGACACCAACCCTTCTAGGGATCAAGCAGTTTATCCGCCACCGCGCGGAGAGAACTTAAGGTTTGCTAGTCTCCCTCAGATCCCTTAGTCGCCTTTTACGACACCCACGGGAGGAAATGAGGTAGCCCTATTCTATGCCGGGGCTACACGGCTATGCCGGGGCTACACGGCTAACGGCACGGTGTTTAGTGCGCAAAACCGCCACAACATTTGCGAAAAAAACTCGGTATAGTTCACGCCAAACTTAATGGCCCCTGTGATCTAGGAACGTAGCACTCACACAGCTGTATGCGTTGCTGGATGGTCGCGGGGAACGAGCGACACGCGGGGTGGGTCGATCCCCTCCCGACGACCGTACCTGTACCTGGCGCATCTAATTCGCGTTCTGCGCAACTACCTGCGCCTAGATCACAGGGGCCATTAAGTTTTGCGTGAACTATACCTATGTAGTGTGTATCAGTGTGTGTTGCCAGTGATGACATACGGATCCGAAACGTGGTGCTTCACTATAGGCCTTATGAATAAGCTTAGAGTTGCTCAAAGAGCTATGGAGAGAGCTATGCTCGGGGTTTCTCTACGGGATCGAATCAGAAATGAGGAGATACGTAGAAGAACGAGGGTCACCGACATAGCCAAACGGATTAGCTCTTTGAAGTGGCAGTGGGCAGGACATATAGCACGGAGAACAGATGGTCGTTGGGGCCGAAAAGTTCTCGAAGGGAGACCGTGGATCGGAAAGCGCAGCGTTGGACGTCCACCAAAGAGATGGACAGACGACTTAGTTAAGGCCGCGGGTTCACGATGGATGCAGGCCACTTATGACCGAAGCATCTGGAAATCTATGAGGGAGGCTTATGTCCAGCAGTGGACTTCTTACAGCTGAAATGATGATGATGATACCTATGTAGGTACATAGCTGAAGTTCTGAATTAACCTATATTCTACTCTTTATCCTGATGTTCCTACGCGATCGGGGCTTATGCAGGTGATATTGTGGGGCTGCAAGTATGACATATTAATGAACATATGACCCTGTATAAAAGAACAGTACCTATTACATTGAAATTCATTACTTCTCTAATTTACGTAATAAAATAATTGATAACAAATTCTATTAAAAAGTGTAGAAAAAGTTTATGTTCAAAATATTGTTGATTAGCATAGATCGGATTTTTGGGTGCCGTTTCAAAAATGCGACATCAAAAGTATGGATACGAACAAAAAAAATTCCGAGAAAAATTCCGCGTCTTGGAATTTCATCGTGATTGGGATTTCGAATTAGGATAGGTGTCGAAATCACGAGTACTATCACTATCTAAAGTATCATCATCATCATCATCATCATTTGTTTTTATTGCTGAAGACATATTTACTAGAAATATTTTAAAGAAAAAAATAATCTTCAAAATTTAAAATGAGATTCTGTTTACAGGTTAGAGTTATCCGTCAGAAATAAATAAAACACACATATAAATTAAAAGGGTTTAATGTTTATATTTCTTTATTTAATATAGAAACAATGGATAAAATCTGTTCTAAGTATAAATAATTATCACAATTAAGAGAAAACACACCTAAAGCATGTTTGTGGAACAAACATTTTCAAATACTTGTTTAAAAACATTTATTTTTCAGCCAGTATTTCCTTACAACGGTAGGGTAGAGACAATCCAGCAAAGCTTGAAAAATAACAATTTATGTATTACTAAAACCAAAAATGTTCCCTCGACATGCAATTATTGTTGAGAAAATATCACAAAAATACAACTTTCCTTACAAATTGACCGAGTTGGTTAAAATGGGAAGTAGATTTTTGTACCTCTCAGCATTTAAATTGTTCTATTTCAAGCTTTGCTAAGTGCACTACGCACCGCACCATCTACCTCGGTGTGCGAGCTGAATAGTTGACATTGCGGAATTTAACAACTATGTAATTACTTGGAAGCTATTTTTGAAATTTGACCCTTACCATGATCTACTTATTGCAGGATTTAATTCGTCAGCTAATCAAAAATAAATAAATAAAATTAAAAAAAAACCACAAATAAAAAAATCACAGAAAAAGTTTTTTTGTTTTCTGTGTTTTTTCTTAATAGTCTAAGAAAAAATATATATTCTGTTTTTTTGCGCAACAAAACAACAAATTAAATAACGAGAAAAGGTCATGGTAACGCCCAATATCCAGCTTTACTTAAGAATTACCAAGTTGAAAATAGAAATCTGATGATTATTTTTTTTAAATTCCGGGTCTAGATAGTGTTGTAGCTACTTTAAGATTTAAATTATCTCGATATTTCGGAACGGAATCAGCCTAATCCATAATATCTATAAGTTGTAAATTTGTAGGAATGAAAAAAAAAATCTACACTCTTTTTAACAACAAATTATAGGCAAGAAACTTACAGTTATTCGTGTAAGTTTCTTGATTATAGGCTATGTTATTTATTCTATTACAATATATAAAAAATCTACTCACCCAAAGTTCGACAAATGTCAAAGATATCCAATCCAGTTGCAATAATCGTAGTCCGTTTAGTAGCCAAAATGTCAAGTTTTGCAGCGAAATCCAAAATCCAAGTAACGAGCAGGGGTCAATAAACAATAGCATAAAACACACGGATAGACTGCACTCAACAAACCGAAGTAAGCGAATGAGCTTAAATTGCAGTTTCACTTTTCCCATAGGAATAACGGAATAATAAATAGGTATAAATAAATACAAATAGGTATTTAGTATAAACAACTTCCAATAATTGCTCGAAGAAAAATAAACAAACATACCTTGGCGCCGCCTTTGTAATATTGCCGACAAAAGCGACAACAGGTATTGCAAAAGATAAACAATGTTTATGGCCGCTGTCTTCAAAATATTTTTTTTGTTCAACTTTGGGTCTCTACTTATGGATATTGTTAACTTAAAATTGCGAAATTGCATGTACGAAAATGACTCAGTAAGTTTTATGCATTCAATTTAAAAAAATCCTTTTTTTTTTTAATTAATAGTACAATTTCTACGATACATTTATAATACATTTACATTACATTACATACATACATACAATACATATTTTTTAAAGTTTAAAAAGAAATATCGGAATTACGGAATTTAGAATTCCGGAAAGTCATATCCATGTTAGTGACAACGTCTAAAACAGCACCCAAAATCCGATCTATGTTGATTAGGTACTCTTTGATATTGTGGCTTTCTACTATAGTGAATTTTTTTTTGGAATCCATCAGTGGTTTCAGAGATTACCCGGAAAATACATGTTACCAATGTTACCTATTTATACCTAATATTAGTATAAATGAAATTGAATGTACAGAACTGTGAAATCCTTTTAAAAATTGAGAGTGATTTCAGTCAGTTTAGTCCATTATTATAATATAAACCACTAACTATATTTAAATGTACTTAATAGTGTTTGGTATGTAAACTCACTTCATAGTATTGACTATAGTTTCAACATATTGTTTCTTAGTCATATTTTCACTATCCTTTGGTGTGCTTCGCAGTTCCACGTAACAACAACCATCATCATGAAACTCTTTTAAAGTGAGTTTTGTTGCTAAAGCCAGTGCTTGGGGTGTGTTTGTTAATGAATGAGCTATATTGAATACTTGGAAACAGCTAAAAAAATCAAGAAAATTATAAAAACATTTATTTATCAGGATTTCAGAAATGGAATACTTTTGTAACCATTCATACGTCTCTATAGATTAGTAATCTACTGATAAGTTTAAGAATAGGGGTTTTCTTTCATACATACTCAGTTAGGCTCCGATTATCCCCAGCACCAACTTGGAACTCATCAAAGAACGCATTTGTTTTGTCAACAATACCTCGGTCTGCATGATACCTTCTCAGTTCCAACAATGTAGACTGGCTTAAAGAACCGTTTAAATGGGCATGCAGTTCCTGTAATCAGTTTGGTTAGGTATATGAGGTTTGAGAATAATGTAGAAACACAGTTTTAAATACAGTAATATCTATTTTCATTGATAATTTTGTGAAAGGAAAATAGAGTGCACTAAATAGACTATTTTCTATGTTGTTCTTACAATTTTTGGCAACGTTACATAGAACTCTTCTTGATCCATTTTTTCGTGATGTATTTGGTAGTTATATCAGTAGATAGGTAGATAATCAAATGAATAATAGTTAATTTAAGTAAAAGTTTTAAAATTTTGTTTTCCGCCTACGACAAAACAAAACAGAGAGGCTATTTTTTTTACCACAGATAACTAGTCGAGTAATCCAATCAAACAATAAAAATACCGGTTTGCTTGAACGTGTAAATCAACCATAGCTTTATTTTGTCAGATCATTTTCCTCAATTAATTTTGATAGCAAAAACATTCGAATTTGTTCATCAAATATGAAAATTTTAATACTTATTGGATTTTACTTAACTCTACATAATGTAAATAGTGAACTAAATATACCTATAGTTGTAACTACGTGGTCATTCACGAATGCTACGATACGAGGTTAGTAAACAAACATTCATTATTAAAATAGAGACGGGAATATCATGCGTTTTTTCGGGATTTTGCATAATATTTTATGTTAATTATTTTTGGCTTTTAAACACCTTAACCAACTTATCTATCAAACTCAGCGTCTAAAAAATGTAAATTTAATATTTGAGTTTAAATAGGTAGGTACCTACTTCAAAAAAAAATAGCACGTCTTTTTAATTTCAGCTTGGGAAGTACTTAACAGTGGTGGTTTATCTCTTGATGCCATAGAGCAGGGAGCATCAGTATGTGAAGAACAACAATGCGATGGTACTGTAGGATACGGTGGAAGTCCTGACGAGGATGGTGAAACTACCTTAGATGCATTAATAATGGACGGGTAAAATAGTACAATACTTACCTAATAAATAGTACAATTTATTAGTACCTAACTTAGGTATCGATGTTGGTGTTAAAGTAAACTAACCTCACTATTGTAGGTGTTTGTAGGTATACCATAATAATAGGTAAAAACTAGGTTTTTATACACGATACAATAATGAGCGCTTGACTACTATCTCACCTGATGGTAAGAGATCGTATCGTCTAAAATGTAGCACGCTCTTCTAGAAGAAGAAAGACGGCAGTGGAAGAAGATACGCATGTTTCTTTCATACTTGTATTATTTTCAGACGTACACTGAATGTTGGTGCAGTGGGTGCAATTCGTAGAATAAAAAGTGCTATTTCAGTAGCACGGCATGTTTTAGAACATACCAAACATTCTATTCTTGTCGGAGAGTTAGCTACGAAATTCGCCAAAGAAATGGGTTTCGTAGAAGAATCTCTGACAACTTCGCATTCTAAAAACATGTGGAAAAAATGGCACGATGAAGATGTGTGTCAACCTAATTTTTGGATGGTAAGGCCATTGCTGACGGTTTTTATTCTAGTGTAATAAAAATGATTTAAAACAGTAAATATTATAAAAAATCTTATTACATTATAGTATAACTTAAAGTATGCTTAATGTTATGTTTATGTATTAGGAACTTTATTTATGTAAACATGTACCTATATTTTGTAGAATGTCAAACCGGATCCAACGAAGACTTGTGGTCCTTACAAAGAAAAGCATCGACGACATCACAGTAAAGATAAAGATCGCGTTGAAGTGAACATGCTTAACCACGACACGATTGGGATGATAGCTATCGATAACGCCGGAGATATAGCGGCCGGCACTTCAACGAATGGAGCCAAGTTTAAGATACCTGGGTGAGAATACCTATTTGTCTAAATAAACAAATTATGTAACTATTTGCCAATCTTTGTAACGCGACAACCAAACACCTGCCTGCGACGGAGAAGGTTTTTGGTTTGGTTTTATGCTGCATATAAAAGCTTGTTTCTGGATGTTTACGTATATTTTTTTTTATGTTTGTACTAGCAGCCTTCCACACAAATCTCAATCTCGCGAGCATATCTTATCTAGTTTCAATGCAATCGGTTTAGTTATTTTTGCGTTAAGTCGCAACGAACACTTTCAACTTAATAATATAATATTTTAAGCAGTCTATTCGTTAACTGGTCACCATGATACAAGCCCAGTAGTGCGTAGCTTGAGTTGAGATGGCGCTGTGTTACATATCCTATTATACATGTATTCCTATCGTTATTTTGGTAATTGATTTAATTCCTTTCTAACAGTCGAATTGGTGACTCACCTATTCCGGGATCCGGAGCTTATGCTGACAATGCTGTAGGGGGCGCTGCGGGTACCGGTGACGGAGATATTATGCTTAGATTCCTTCCGAGGTCAGTCATGCATCTATCATACATTATTTTCTCAAAGTTCTATTAGCCGTATGAATTCTCAAACGACCTTTTAATGCTGTGCCTTGCATTTGTGTGAGTGCTAACCAATGTCAGTGAAATTGTGACAAAGACTGAGTCGACGCATAGGGTCGCTCGTAAATGTAAATCATCATTGTGTAGCAAAAATAATATTTTTAAAATTTTAGTTCCGTTTGTTACCACGGGACTCCTTGAAGAGGGCTACTCTTCAAGGAGTCCCGTGGTAACAAACGGAACTAAAATTTTAAAAATATTATTTTTGCTGTATCTTTTTGATAGGAAGAAGACATACCCAACCTAATTTATAAAAAAAAACAACAATTAAATTACATTTTATGACGTCCTGTCTGGTTGGGCTGCGTCTGTTTTTTTTTTTGTGAAAAACAAATTATTTTTTAACGTTTTTTTTATTAATGTACAACGATTTATGAAACCCAAACATTTATAGAATGTAATTAATATTAAAAACTAAATTAAAACTATAAACTATGTTCAATTTTCAGTTTCTTAGCTGTCGAAGAAATGAGAAGAGGTGCCACCCCTAGTGACGCAGCACAAACAGCGATTTCAAGAATAGCAGTGCATTATCCTAGTTTTATGGGAGCTGTTGTAGCTTTATCAAAAGACGGCAAACATGGTGCTGCATGTCACGGAATAGAGTCATTTCCTTATGTTGTCTACGATAAGACACATGATTTTCATAAGATTGTTAATGTAGATTGTATGCAATAATCATGTAGGTACAGTTATTCTAAAAACTCGAATGCAATGTGGTTAACAATAAAATATAAACCTATTACAGTTACGTCATTGTTTGGGTGCCGGTTAAGAGTGTAGGTAAAATATTTCTCGAATACCCATTAGTCGTAAAACTCAAATTACCTACTTTTTTATTATCAAGAATATTTATTGTTACTTTGGGTCTTAATATAATTAATATTATGATGGGTTTTAATATAAAAATAATAATTATAATTTTAAAATAATTGTATACAATCATTTACCCACTGCAGGCATACAATATTTTAAGTTGATTATTATTACAATATTACATACCTACATAAAACATACAAATAAACACATAATACTTATATAAAATGGGTAAAAAGAAAAGTAAATTAATTATGCATAAAGCCTGTGTTTGACCGTGTGTTATTTGCGTACCGGTAATAGTTTGCTAGGATTGTTTACTTTTCTTATGTTGGACTGACTGCGAAACCAACTTCACGTTATATCGGACGTTTTCATTCGCGCTTCTAACGCTATCTCACTTACCCTTGCGTCGCTTGTATAGGTCTATCTTTGTCTTATGTCATTAAAGTACTCGGAATTCAAAAAAATACTGGAACATTTATGCCCCTCCATCATTTCTTCGGTTCAATCGAACTAAAATCGGCCATTTTGTAATTGATTGTCTCACTGCGCTCACTGTTCAACGTAAGTTTTCTAATTATTACAACTTTTGCTGATAAAATACATGTATTTGTACTTTAAATTATTTCCAAACGTCTTTGCTAAGCTCTCCGGTATAATGCTTAACATTTTATTAGAGGTGAAGTGTTATTCACGTGTATAAATGTTACTAAACCAAAGTGACCACGTGGATTTTTACAGCTAAAATGATGAGACCTTAAAACAATTCATTCGTGGTATCTACCATAGTGTTTATCACAGTGATGGCCTTAACGCGTCTGACTACTTAAAACCAACAAAAATAACCTAACAGTCACAAACACAACCTAAAAATATAATGTGCGTTTGCTTTGCAGAATGGCGGACGCTGCTCCAGCCGGTGGACGTGGCGGTTTTCGCGGCGGTTTTGGTTCTCGAGGTGGCGACCGCGGTCGTGGAGGCCCTAGGGGGCGAGGGCGCGGTCGCGGCCGCGGGCGAGGCCGCGGGAAGGAAGACCAGAAAGAATGGGTCCCGGTCACTAAACTCGGCCGCCTAGTGCGAGAGGGAAAGATCGACAAACTCGAGAGCATCTACCTATTCTCTCTGCCCATCAAAGAGTTTGAGATCATCGACTTCTTCCTAGGCCCGTCTCTGAACGATGAGGTTTTGAAGATCATGCCAGTTCAGAAGCAAACCCGTGCCGGTCAGCGTACGCGTTTCAAGGCGTTTGTTGCTATCGGCGACAACAACGGGCATATCGGGCTTGGAGTCAAGTGCAGTAAGGAAGTGGCGACTGCCATCCGCGGCGCTATCATCCTCGCCAAGCTGTCTGTGCTCCCAGTTCGTAGAGGTTATTGGGGTAACAAGATTGGAAAGCCCCACACCGTGCCTTGCAAGGTAACTATAATTCATTTACTGCAGATGTAGTGTTATGCCAGTATTTTGAATGATATATCAAATTGCCCTTAGATACATGTAGACTACAGCCATTTACATTAAGTAGATATTGACTAGTCTGAAATATTGACTATTGCCAACATGGTTGTCATTTTCACCCTTGTAAGTCCCGATCCCGATGGAATATCGGTATAAATAGTAGCCTTTGTATTACTTCAGTCTCTATTTCAAGTTACATTACAATCGGTTCAAGTTACATTACAATCGGTTCAGTAGTTTCAATGTGAAACAGTGACGAACATACAAACTTTCACATTTATGTTAGTAAGATTGGTCTAGTATCAATAAAATTGACAAACTCCAATTTTAATGATGAAAACTTAAACAATTTCATTCGTGGTATCCCCTGAGGTCAAACCTATGAAGCTTTTGAACGTCTGATTCTTCTCACAAACACCAATCTATTAATTTCCACCAACATACATATCTAATCGACTAATTTATCTCTGTTCTAGGTAACTGGCAAGTGCGGTTCAGTCACCGTAAGACTGATCCCAGCCCCTCGTGGTACCGGGATTGTATCTGCTCCGGTCCCTAAGAAGCTTCTTCAGATGGCTGGTGTCCAGGACTGCTACACTTCAGCTCGAGGCTCGACTGGCACCCTCGGTAACTTCGCTAAGGCTACCTATGCTGCCATTGCCAAGACCTACGCCTACTTGACACCTGATTTGTGGAGGGACATCCCGTTGACCAAATCTCCGTACTCTGAATTCAAAGGTGGCAACAAAGCCGTTTCATTTGCAATGGAATAAAAGTACTTTGAAACTTTATTTTGTGTTTAATTTTCTTCTGATTTCCAAGGCGTTATGAATGTGAATGGGTAGGTGTAAATCTAGATCGTTCGGCGACAGGTTCGAGTCCCGCCGGGTGTCCTGTCCAGTAATCTCGGTGGGTTCCCAACGAGTCGCCCTAAACGTGTAACCCCGTTTCTCGTTGGTAATATTTTTTCCCATCGAGTAACCCTTTACACCAAGGGTGACACGTTGGGAACTTCTTTTGTAAAAAAAGTTCCAACGAGTCACCCTGTTACTGGTTGGGAAGTTTTTATCCCAACGAGTAACCTTTGGGGTGACTCGTTGGGAACCCACCCCTTTTATCATGGCATGCACATTGGCTTATTTATCAGCCGTTCATATTTAATATCAATAGCCCATTGCCACTACAAACATATCGCCTCCATTCTGCATCGGTGCAATAGGGAATAAGAGTTAAAAGAAAAACTTTTTATAATAATCTAGGTATGTACGTATATTTAACAATCATCTATAATTATCTATCAAAAAGCAAACCTAACTATTACAAAACAATCTACAAACTATTCTTACAAATTCAAATTAACAATAAAACACAGTGAAATATAAAAGTAAATAAAAAAATAACAATAAAACACAGTGATATTCACACTAATTTTTGGACACATCTCTTTCCTTATAAAGTTAATGGATTATAAAAAATTTCCGCCAGGACAACGTTCGCCCAGCGGAAACAGTTTTTGGTAAATTTCTCCACAATGGCTGCGTGCACAATTTTTTTTCTATCACAGACAATTATACGACGTCATAGTATGACGTCGTATAATTGTGTGTGGTAAATTTAAGTAAATATATAATATAGTAAATATATATGTGGTAAATGGGGGCGGATCGTCTTACATAAAATTTTAACTCCTATCATCGGAGGTCCGAAAATGTTTCACATACCATTTATAATCATAATGATCATTCTTCATAAAAAATTTAAAAACTAAATATTAAAATATATAATAATTGAAATTCATAATATCACTATTCATACACTTCATTTTACTAATATTTGTTTTAATATATTTGTTTATCATAATGCTCGAAACTCATAATCATTCCAATAAATAACTTTGATATTCATACATGTGTTTTATTCTAATATTCATTTTTATAAATTTCTTAGTCATAAGTGTTTTATGCATAATTATTGAAAATCATAATATCTTTATTCATACATTTGTTTCACCTACTATTGTCATCTTACTTGAATTTTGAAATTAAATATACGGAGCACACCGACTCGGATAGGTTAGGTTAATGTAAGAACATGATTACGCGCAGCGCTTTGGCGAGCGAGCGTAGCGAGCGTGCCGCGGCAGCGGTCGCCAAAGCGCCTAATTACTATAAATAAAAAAAACCTGATATATCTTAATCATAAGTGTTTTTATTACAACATTATTAACTAAAGAGTAATTTCTAAGAAGAAATATAATAATAGAATAGAAAATATAATTACATTATGAGTTAACTCCGTTTCAAAAAGAAGATCGCCAGAACACAAGTCAAAAACCATCTATAATTTCACAAAGAGTTTGATTGGGGTAGTTCATAAAAAGTTTTGTTAAAGTTGCCGTTATTAATACAAAAATTATGATAAATGTCTGTTATAAAGTAAGCTATTCTGAACAACGATATTATGAGTTGAAATATGTTCTTAGTAACAATAATTATGAACTAAAGCAATATGATCATTAAATGTTATGAAGAAAAAAATTATGATTTTAAACTGTTCTTGGTAGTAACAGTATTAATAAAAAAATTATGATCATTAACTATTATGAGCTCCGATGGTAGTAATAAAAATGTCTGAATAAAAAAAGTATGAGTGATAAAATTATGAAGAGTGATTATTATGAATTCAAATCGGTAGTAAGACAAACAATAGGACTTAAAATTTTATGTGAGCCAATATGGACCCGTGGTAAATATAAAAAACTAAATATCTGCATAATTCAAATCTTTAAATTCAACAACATTCCGCTGCGCGAACACACACCGAAAAAAGCGTTCATGCGGATATGTCACCTTTTAACTTTTTGACATATTGCAACATCACAAAAGTTTTGTAATCTATGGCGCAGCTGTCAGCTGTTTTTTTTCCAATAATTATTACAATGATGTTCCTAACAGAAGTAGAAGAACAATTTATTCAAAGTCCCAATAGATTTTATTCAAGTTTTTGTTACTTTTCAGATAACAATTAAATAATTGAGCATATTTTAATTTAATACAAATTAAATTAAAAATGCAAAATGGTACATTTTGCATTTTTAATGCAACGAGTATTTTCATCCCAACGAGTAACGGGGTTACACGTTTGGGGTGACTCGTTGGGAACCCACCGTAATCTCCAGTATTTATGCTTTGTTTTTTTTTTTATATTCTAAGGAAGAGTAGGTAGACTGTAATGGTAATGGTAGACAGTCTACCATTATCCATTATATTATCCATTGGCTAGCCAATTTATATAGGCATTGGATATCCATTGGCTAGCCAATGGATAATATAAGAAAAGAAAAGAAAGAAATAAGAAAAGATATTATTCTAGTGCATTTTAATAATTCAATAATGAAAACAAATATCTGATGAGCTTTAAAAAACCTATATTTATTTTTATTATAATTACTAAATTCCACCTTATTTTCCAAAATCTTGTACTTCCTTTTCAAACAAATTCATTGTGTGGTCACAAACTTTCTCCAAGTCTCCTAATGCCCTTTTTAATATTTCCAAAGCTGATGTTTCAGATGCCTGTATTCTGAAATGCATTTTCGATTCTGCTGGATGTGGCACTGTGTATCCACAAAAATCAACATCAGGGCTGCAAAAATTAGAAACAGTTAATTATTTTGACTTATTATCATAAAAAAATCGTAAATTCAGCATTTTAGGTTCAAAAGGACAAAACAATTTTAGACAAATAGGAAGTTTCTTAGGTCAGGTGTGTATCCTAGTCATAGAAAAGGGTTACCCCATCTCTTTCCGTGCATGCCGTCCGTACGTGCGTGACTAGAGAACCTGGAGTTCTCACCGCATGGTGGTGAGCAAACTTCTTGGTCCTAAGGTGGTTTAAGTCAGGCAGGTGGCTGCCAACAACATTGCCTAATCTATTTACAGTAGGTATGGTCACAGTAGACTTACCTACTGTGTTTAAGCAGACTTCAGGTTTCTGAGAAGTATGCAACCAGGAATATGGCTCAGATGAGGGTAAATTGATAGGAATCAACAGATGGTAAGGATAAGTGATGACGTAGTCTAAGATGGATCACTTAAGTAATTACTTAGATCATACTTTGCCCTCATGATGTGAACTAACAACTAAAAGCAGGAACAATGGGCTTTGCCTAAGTTCTGAGTTAGTGGGTGCACTGCCTTAAACATCAGAATGCAGAACCTTTAGATGGATTTTCTCTTGTGTCAATTAAGGTAATTATAATGTGGTAGGTACTTGCACAAAACATTAACTTACTATTTGTTTATTATACATTTGAGTGCATTTCCTAAAGTATGGCTTTCATTTTGGAACACATAAGTTCTACAAGTAGGGGTTGAATCTTCATCGCCAGGGAGCTGTAAATAGACAAAGAACATAGGTATTAAATAATAATAACATTGGTTATAGAAATGGGTGCACTTTACATTCCTACACTACGAATCTGTATAAACAAAGTCCTGTAGGAGATAGAGAAGAAAGAAGGCTATCCATTGATGCTAGGTCCTTTGGTTCAGAGTAATTAAAATATTGAATAAAAACAATCCAGAAAGCTTTTCAGTCACAGAAACGACATAGGGGTGATAGTATGTAATTTGCAGCTTGATTTTGATTTTACATATTCTAAAGAAATAAAGCAGTCTGTTTTCATATAACTTGTTTTGTGTTCACATATAATAACGTGTTTTTCCTTTCGATGTTTTCTTTTTACCTATAGGTACTGTAGCAAATTCCACAGTACCTATATTTTGAAATTATGAATGGAAACTTATATTATAAATATATATATATGCACGGAACTTCATCTGAGATTCAGGAATTTAAGAAAAAAACACTGAAATTAAAAGAAACTTACCTCTGAAATCAACATTGCAGTATGTTTGAGTGAACTGGTTTAGTTTTAGGTTATGTTATGTGCTGATCCAAAGTTTGTACCTATTTGTTGGAGAAAATAACTTTTGTGAAGCAAAATTTTGTTGTTTTTGTTAATCTGTTGTGTTTTTAGTATAAAATAACATCAGCATCTATACATTATAATAATAGATTTACTTATAAAAAGAAAAATAAAACGAGCAATGTCTTTCATTCAAAACAATCAAATGTCGGAAAAGTGTCAACTGTCAACGTCATACATAGTTGTCACTGTCGTTTTTTTTCCATTTACGATTTTGCGAAGCTTGTAGATATGACCAGCGTCAATAAGCAGTCTTCAGACTGTCCCTCGTCAAACTGGGACGTATTTAGGTAAAATATTTTTATTAACATTGTAGGTAGAGTGTGATAGATTTTTGCGCCGAGGCGCACTAACTATTAGGTATTGAGGCTATAATAATGCGCAAAGGCCTGCACCCGTGACTATATCATAATTCAGAAACTTAGATTAAACATGTAAACAAAAATCACATACTTACATTTTTTAAAGTGACAGCTCTTTGTTTAATTATTCTTTTCCTTTAAAATTGATAGTTCTTTGTTAACATTTTTGATCTAAGTTTCTGAAATAGAGTACTATATTGAGCATGGACTTAGGAATAACTTTGAGTAAGTACTACTATAGTCTTTTGCCCGTCAATCACGTGACTTGGCCGTAAGTTGTAAGCTCTTTCTTTGCCAGAACTCTAGTTACCGGTGCGGTGCCATTTGAATAGGTATATAATGCAACTGTAGTTGCGAGAGAAAAAGTAATGGGTCATTAAAGGAATAGCGCCTAGAGCCAACCTAGGTAACTATAACCTAGCCTAGGCGTTAGGCGATAGAGAAACGAAAGAATGCGCATCGCTATTTATTTCTGCGATGCTAATCGAGACTCACTAACTTCTGTGGCAGGTAATCGGTAGGTATAACCTGCACCTACCAAAAGCCTAATAAAGTTTCTCATCTGCATGCAAACACCAAAGCGAATTTTCATAAACTCGTCATGTTTATGCTGTTTATGAACAACGGGGCGCTTCAGCCACAACGCCGGTACGTAATGAAGCGCTTACCACCACCGAAGTAATTTTCCTTTACGGCCTCGTGTCACCCTACTGGGGAATTTATCTCATCGCGTCGTTCTTCTGTGGATGATCTTTAGTGTAAATTAAACTTTGCGGTAACCTACCCACATACTTTCTCTTCACGTTAACGAAGGGTGACAGACACGTTCCACGCAGCTCTATAGCCAAATAACACAAGGTTTGGGGAATTTCGGGACACCTTAATTTGGTGAAGTGATATTTTAATAAAGAGAGAAATGCGCTTTGCCTTTGCTATTTGCTTATGGAAGGAGCTGTACGTACATAGGTGGGTACCTAGTACCTACATACTATAGCTTGTAATCGTGTTTTATTATTCTAGAAGGTACCTATCTGTCTACCTCTACATAAAATTATTCATTAAATAAGTAATAACATAATTTTAAACTTTTGTGATTAGTTGATTAGGTACTGATTGATTAGGTAAGTACGTAGACTACTATATTATAGATTTTCGGGTTTTATAATTTGTTATTTACCTAGTAGCATAGAATATTAGAGCTGTTTCTAACTCTAGAAAAATACATAACTATTATCTTCTCTAATGTCTTTATCCAGGGAGAAAACAGTCGACTACGTTGTAAAGTTTGTATGGAGAAAAGATTAATTATCCTAAGGATACCTACTGTAAAAAATAGCTTAAGAGAAAAAGATAGTTTATGCTATAGGGATAATTAATAACTCCCTTACTTATACACGATGACTAAGTTTATGTAAGGTTTGTCTCTGTCTATCTGTTAACTTTGAAACTTCATGTCACAGTATAAGGCAAATGTTACATAACGTTAGTCATCGTTTACAAGTAAGGGGGTAAGTCTTTAATATAAGTAGGTAGGTACACCTACATAGCTAAATTACTTATAATAATATAATATACTAGCTGCGTCCCGCGGTTTCACCCGCGTAAGTCCTGATCCTGTGGGATTTTCAGGATCATAAGTAGCCTATGTTACTCCTCGATAATGTACCTAGCTTTCTTTTGGTGAAAAAATCTTTGAAGTCGGTTCAGTAGTTTATGAGTTTAGTCATTACAAACACACACATACACACACAAAATACAAATCTTTCCTCTTTATAATATTAGTGTACCTAGACCACATATTCCAAAACTACAAGCAAACGTTAAAGCTTTAAAAGCCGCCTAATTAGTGATGCACACAAAGGAATTTGAAGCAGAAGCACCAAGCGCATTCATTTCAGCCGCTTAGCGTACCACACAGACTCAACTCATCGCGAGATGCTACTCTAAAAGGAATTACACTATGTAGGTAAAATGCTTACTGCTTGCTTGCTTTACTTACTGTTTTATTATGGAACGTAATATGAAATTGAAAGGGTATTTAGCCTAGCAAAATGTCTAGGTACCTAGGAACGTAGAACACGATCCTCACTAATTATCTAGTTGTTTGCGATCTAAAATTACTTTAGATAAAGTAAATAACTGCTTTTTTGAAAAATGCTTTCATAAACTTTAGCACCCGGCGGGATTCGAACCCGCGACTATTGGTAATCCGAATCAACGCGTTTGACCGCTTCGCTACGGGTAGCCCCTAAGTGTGGATTAACACTAAGAAATAATGTTTAAGTAGATAACTTAAAATATTGTAAGCCTGTAGTGGGTACTAGGGCATGCAATATCGGAAGGTTTTCAATCTCGAGATGATATCGATATTAAGAGCTCAATCCCGGGATCCCGGGATTGATACTGGGGTTTTAGATATCGTTAAAAAGGCGAATTTAATACAATAAAAATATGTAAAATCTAAAATATTTAATATATTTAAGACTCTAGTGGTTTCATTACCTTTATTTCATTTTAATTTATTACAAATTCTAGGCGCACCACTAAAATGATGTTAGCAGTAAAATTTAGCATGCGAGCTTGTATAAAAAATACTTGTCTTAAAAATTGCAATGAATCACGTTACTTTTATTGTTTTAAACATTTTACCAATTCCCTACGCTTCTAAATCTAAATCTCAGGGGTAGACTAATTTGGGTTTAATTTTAATAGTTCTATTCAATCTTTCCATGAGGCAAAATATAGCTAAAACCCTTAATATGAACCCAAATAGTAAATTGGTCAAATCTCGATATCGGATCACTCAATCCCGGGATTATAATATCGAACTTTTGCGTCCGAGATCCCGGGATTACGATATCCCGGGATCCGGGATTCATGCCCTAGTGGGTACCTAAGTGATTGTAGTACTTATCTAAAATATTTTAATTTATGACCCCTATGTATACATCACATAAACAATAATATTTTTGATTCTACTAGCTTAGGGAGAAAAATAAATTCAATACATTGTTTAATATAATAATCTGCTCTACCTAAGTACTTATCTAAGTATATGTAGGTAGGTACTAAGTCTAGGGACCTTAGAGTATAACAAATTCCTCAGGAGACCTTTCTGTTTACTTATTAAATTCACTTATCCTACTACATATTTTACTATTCCGTTTACTATACGAACCTTTACTTATCTACATAAATAGTTTTTGCATGGTATTGTGTTTTATTAAAAGATTATAGATTTTATAATGCACTAGCTGACCCGACAGACGTTGTCCTGTCGTTTAGTATAAAAAAATGGCTACTATCTATCTTCATACCAAAATTCATCAAAATCGGTTCAGCATTTTTTCTTTCATAAGAACCTTCTCCTGACAATAGCAAACACAACAAAAAAAGAATTATCGAAATCGGTTCGTGCGTTCTCGAGTTATAGCGTCAGGAAGGAAAACCCGACTTATTTTTATATAGTAAAAAAAAAAAAAGAAAGATGGGCGTTTGTTTGAATAAAAATGTAGAAATTAATAAAAGCAATGCGAATAAAAGCGGAAAATGAGTTTGCAAAAACTGAATTAAACTCAATACTTACTAAAATACCTAAACTAAATATTTTTTATGTTTTTATTGCTTAAGGCATTTTTACTTGAAATATTTTACAAGGAGTGCGAGTGCGCTACCACTGCGCTCGCCCGGCAAGCGAGGGGCACAGGTTCGAATCCTGTCATGGGAGGATTTTCGATGATGTATTTCTCCTTGTAAAATATTTTACCTAAAATTAGTTATTAAGGAAGTTAAGTTTTATTTAGGGTTGGTACCAAATTAAGTTACTTATAGATAAGTACCTACCTATAGATAGAGCTACGATTAGGTAAACTGTGGTACTAATTCAATAAAATAAGCAGTGGCATGTCATCACATCACAGCCAAGTCTGGCCTTTAGCACAGAATACATAATAGTAGGTGTAAGTTCTACAAGCCTTTGGTCATAAAGCAATAGCTTAGCTAGCAACTTCCAAGCGATCTTTGGCACATCGCCCGGAACTTTATACCTACCATTTCTATTTGGTGACTTTAAAAACTTGTCGTCTTCAATCTTTCTTATCTCATAAGTTTCGTAGAAACATATATATGTAACGTTTCATGCAATTATAATATAGGTAGGTACTTATTGTATATTATAATTGCATTATAATATAATTAAATATATGTATTATATCCGTTGTCTAGTCACCGTAACACAAGCTTAGTCGCTTACCACGGGGCTAGATGGCGCTGTGTGTTGTTGACAGAATCTTTTGCACGACGTAATACATAGGTTCATACATTTGATACATAGAAAACACCGAGACCAGAAAATATATTTACGATTAGCATTAATACTTGTCCCCGGCGGGAATCAACCCCACTGCCTTTACCACTACCGCGTTGCAGCCGGGAGTTCGCCCGACGCGCCACAGAAGCCGTCAAGTGTATGTATGTATACCTTTCCGGCTTAGAGGTTTTTTCTTTAAAGCTGTTAACATCGCTCTTACTGTGAAGGAAAACGTCGCGAGGAAACCCACTATGCCTTTCTTCACTACAATACGTATGGTGCTAGCTAACCTTAGTTAGCTTCAGACGTACCTATATTTATTCTTTCCTATTTGGGAATGCAATGGGTATATGCATTTTAGCTCTTTGTTTTAATTATTTAATCTAACTGCAGATATCTTACTAATCATAAATGCAAAAGTCAAAAGTTAGTCTGTTATACTTTCACGCCTTAACCGCTAAACCGATATTGTTGAATTTTGGTATAGAGATAGATAGGACCTTGGAGAAGGGCATAGGCTACTTTTGATACCGTAAATCCCGCGGGATCAGGACTTACGTGGTTAAAGCCGCGAGGCGCAGCTAGTATCACATACATCACAAATAAATTGATAAATATACCTTATCCAACGCGTCGAAGTTGAAAATTTAAGACCATTCGCACCAAAACTTATGAAGCCGAAACGGAGTCTGTTTACTATTAAGTAGGTGCCTCGTAAAACTTAATGGGGTAACATAAACGCCGTAATAGGGGGTATTGGTGGCTATATTAAGAGGGGTGTCCCACTGTGGTTTCACTTAAACTGTTTGCTAAACGACAGGGATTCTGCTGTCTAGCTTCAAAGTGCTGCAGAAATAACTGTTAAAATATACAGAAAGTTTCAAAATTAAGGGATTATTTTGCTTAAGCTAATGTTGTCTGCGGTCTAGTTACCTTCACTAATTAATTCATTTATAAACAACAATTTAATTCAGTTTTATTTAATTATTTTTCTTTTTGTATATAGTAGTGGGTGAGTCACCTAGTGGTAGAGTTTTCAGGTCGCCCTAAGGCCTCTAACTTGGCGACTGCTATCAGAGGTTGTTTACCTGGACCAGTTGGTGCAGTTGCATAACGTGCCTTCCGAAGCACGGAGGAACTCGAGAAACTTATTTTTTGTCACACAAATCGGACATCAGAAAATCGGACAAAATCGGTCAGTCGGTCACCCTTCCAAGTAATGACCGCGCCAAGTGTAGGGTTACCAGATCTCCGGATTTGTCCTGAGATCTCAGGATTTTTGGACATTTCTCAGGATTGCGGGCGGATTTCGCAAATCTCTTAAAATCTCAGGATTTCTAGAAATTTCAACAAAATAGGGGAAGGTGGGCATGAAAGAGCCATGTTTTGAAAGAGCTACGCTAATTTTCCCGCACTTATTAAAAATACTAGCTGGTACCCGCGACTTCGTCGGCGTAGAATTATTACATAGTCCTTTTTTCGATAAGCTAATCTCTAAAAATAAATAAATGTAAGTAAGTATAGCTTTTTTTCTCTTTTAGCGATGTTGTATTGAAATTAAAGAAATTTTTCGGTTTTAATCTCGTGGTGTTTATTACTTTTAGCTATGTCCTTCTCCGAGGTCCCATCTATCTCTATACCAAAATTTATCAAAATCGGTTCAGCGGTTTAGGCGTGAAAGCGCTGTTACCTAATTCCCGATCCCGCGGGATTTACGGGATCAAAAGTAGCCTATGTCCTTCTCCGAGGTCCCATCTATCTCTATACCAAAATTTATCAAAATCGGTTCAGGTATACGACCTAAGTCCCGATCCCGCGGGATTTACGGGATCAAAAGTAGCCTATGTCCTTGTCCGAGGTCCCATCTATCTCTATACCAAAATTTATCAAAATCGGTTCAGGTATACGACCTAAGTCCCGATCCCGCGGGATTTACGGGATCAAAAGTAGCCTATGTCCTTCTCCGAGGTTCCATCTATCTTTAAACCAAAATTTATCAAAATTGGTTCAGCGGTTTAGGCGTGAAAGGGCTGTTACCTAAGTCCCGATCCCGCGGGGTTTACGGGATCAAAAGTAGCCTATTGTCCTTCTCCGAGGTCCCATCTATCTCTATACCAAAATTTATCAAAATCGGTTCAGGTATACGACCTAAGTCCCGATCCCGAGGGATGTACGGGATCAAAAGTAGCCTATGTCCTTGTCCGAGGTTCCATCTATCTCAATATCAAAATCGGTTCAGCGGTTTAGGCGTGAAAGTGCTGTTACCTAATTCCCGGTCCCGCGGGATTTACGGGATCAAAAGTAGCCTATGTCCTTCTCCGAGGTCCCATCTATCTCTATACCAAAATTTATCAAAATCGGTTCAGGTATACGACCTAAGTCCCGATCCCGCGGGATTTACGGGATCAAAAGTAGCCTATATCCTTGTCCGAGGTCCCATCTATCTCTATACCAAAATTTATCAAAATCGGTTCAGGTATACGACCTAAGTCCCGATCCCGCGGGATTTACGGGATCAAAAGTAGCCTATGTCCTTCTCCGAGGTCCCATCTATCTCTATACCTAAATTTATCAAAATCGGTTCAGGTATACGACCTAAGTCCCTATCCCGCGGGATTTACGGGATCAAAAGTAGCCTATGTCCTCCTCCGAGGTTCCATCTATCTCTATACCAAAATTTATCAAAATCGGTTCAGTGGTTTAGGCGTGAAAGCGATGTTACCTAAGTCCCGATCCCGCGGGGTTTACGGGATCAAAAGTAGCCTATTGTCCTTCTCCGAGGTCCCATCTATCTCTATATCAAAATTTATCAAAATCGGTTCAGGTATACGACCTAAGTCCCGATCCCGCGGGATTTACGGGATCAAAAGTAGCCTATGTCCTTCTCCGAGGTCCCATCTATCTCTATACCAAAATTTATCAAAATCGGTTCAGGTATACGACCTAAGTCCCGATCCCGCGGGATTTACGGGATCAAAAGTAGCCTATGTCCTTCTCCGAGGTCCCATCTATCTCTATACCAAAATTTATCAAAATCGGTTCAGCGGTTTAGGCGTGAAAGCGCTGTTACCTAAGTCCCGATCCCGCGGGATTTACGGGATCAAAAGTAGCCTATGTCCTTCTCTGATGTCCCATCTATCTCTATACCAAAATTTATCAAAATCGGTTCAGCGGTTTAGGCGTGAAAGCGTAACAGACAGACAGACAGAGTTACTTTCGCATTTATAATATTAGTAAGATAAGATAAGAAGTAAGATTACCAACATTGAATTTTATTTTCGTACAGCAACATTTTTAATCTATCACCCACAAAGATTTGACAGTTCTCCAAAAGTCAATGGCGGAGCAGTAATCAATTGAAAAAAACTGCAACGAAAAGTAAATTTTTTTGGTGTTACTCATAACGTATTTACATTTGTATGTTTCAATTTAAGTCTAATGCGATGTTACGACTAGGGTGTGCATTTATCTTAGCTTCTAATTGTGATGTTTAATTGATAAATTTCGAGATACTAACATATTTTTTCGAGGTTATAGTCGTTTATGATTGCTTGTCATGAAAGAGCCAACCAAATATGTGATGAAAAAGGCTCTTTCATGACCAGCTCTTTCAAAACAGCTTTTGTTTTTTGTAACTGAAAGTCTGATAATATTTGAATTAGTGTGATATTATGTTATACAATGACTTTTCTTTTGAATATTGTTAATTATTTGATAATATAAGTGGTTCAATCGTGTTGTGGCTCTTTCATAAATTACAGTGGCTCTTTCAAAGAGCACATGTCATGAAAGAGTCAATTTCCCTTTTTTAAAAAAAAGTAAATTTAGTACTAAAATGTCTAGAAAATTTACTTTCAAGGAAAAATAGCATACAAAAATTGAATCCGCCGCAAGTGAAAATTTTTGTATGCTATTTTTCCTTGAAAGTAAATTTTCTAAATAAAATAGCCTTGAGCTACATACAAAAATTAAAAGAAATTTATAGTAATGGAAAAAGCGACATCTTACGTTAGTAATGAGTTAACTGTAAAGTTAACCATTACGACGCAGGTGTAAACAACTGGAAAGTTGTTCCTGTAGCGTTAGATAGATGGCGCTTTAACGAGCCAAAATCGTAAACAATCAGAGGAGAATATAGCATTAGAAGTTTTCACGGCAACAGGCGTGGACTTGCGTAGTCTAGTTGGTATAGACGTTGGGGTACTGACCCAAAGACGCGAGTTCAAGCCTCGCCGCAAGTGAAAATTTTTGTATGCTATTTTTCCTTGAAAGTAAATTTTCTAAATAAAATAGCCTTGAGCTACATACAAAAATTAAAAGAAACTAAAATGTCTGTTTAATGAAGAATATATGATTGTTTGTAGAAGAATAATTAACAAACTTCTAATTTAATTAGCAACCATGTAGTTTTCTTTTATTCTAAATATTAAAAAGAGTTAGTTTCTAAAACTGGCTCTTTCATGCCCACCTTCCCCTACCAACTTACTTAAAGATTTTTTTAGTAAATAGTAAACAAACTAAAAATAATAATTCATTATTTATCTAATGAGGAGGAACACTAACTTTTTATCCCGGCAGAGGGCGCGAGTCGATTAATCTTAGGTTTGAATTAAGAACTGTCAAACATGTGTTTTTTACAACTCTCGGCGCCAAATTGGCCATATGATCTGAGACGGTCTGAGACCGAAAGAATAAAAAAAAAACTCGGCGTTTCCATTGGTGGAGGACCATCATCGAAAAAAAAAAGGTCATCCGATGCCAGCGCCTCTGCAAACAGCTTTGCGCGTGGCACCCCATTAGAAACCTACTATAACTGGTGCATTTTTTCTTAAATTCAATCAGCATTTCTTTACGACTGTATTTTATAGTACTTCAATAAATAGTGCTGCTAAGAGATACCTACTTAATAAGTTTTACCATACCTAATATTTAGTAACTTATCCTTTGGTAATAAATGTACAATTAAAATTAACCATTTGGTCAGAATCATTTGGTATCTTCTAATAATCATTCTTTGGTAATAATTGCATAACATTAACAACTATTTATAACGCCGCCAACCCCCCCCCCCCCCTCCATTACGAGTATTAAAATTGTAAATAAGTAGGTATGGGGAAAAAAAAACAAAGTGTGAAAAATCTCAGGATTTTTTGGTGGAAATCAGGACTTTTCTTAGGACTTTTGTTTTTTTCATCTGGTAACCCTAGCCAAGCGTTACTTTCCCGCACGACCATTCAAGCAAGCATTCGGCAGGTGCAGCTAGGCCAATAAGTTTCTCCCATCTCTCATCCTTCTCCTTCTTCATCCTTGATTAGTTTCGGTCTTAATCGAGACTAAAGTTGTGACTAAAGCTCAAAATACACGATGACACTTTACCTAAAACAAACCTAAAAAGACATTCATGCATGTGTGCTGTAAGTGTGGTCTGATTTAGGTACAGTGTAAGTGTAAGTGTAAGTGACATCGTGTATTTTGAGCTTTATGTTACGCTCGAGGTGCAACTAAATTGCGTAGCTAGTAGGATTACATACCTACTGTTACAATTCCCGCTCTCCGTTTATTATGCTGCTTTTAATCTTTTCTTCAAATTGAGTTTAACCACAACAGTTGAAAAGAACTCAATCTAACTTTATATTGGAACAAAATTATAATGATTTCGTTACAAACATTTGTGTCAATCATGATCAATACTCATTGAAGACTTAAAAGGAATTCGTAGAGTCTACTAGTGCTGCCGATCAATAGTCGACTATCGACGACTTATCGATAGTTCACTACGGATCTATAGCTTGTATTTGTACTATCGATAGTTATGGTGCGTAATGCGCATCAATACTATCGATAGTATTGTTTACTAGCATCGCCCCGCGGTTTGACCCACGTAAGTCCCGATCCCATGGGAATTTCAAAAAACCCTTTATTAACAGATGCCTATATGACATAGAGAACACGCACTTCCCAAATTTCAGCTCTCTACTACCAGCGGTTTAGGCTGTGGGTTTATCAGTTAGTCAGTCAGGACAAAGCATTTCTATACTAATATTATAAAGAGGTAACGTTGGTAACATGCATGTTTGTATGTAGGTATGTATGTATATTGGGGGTAGGCCGAAATTAGATAGATATAGATAGATTTTCGAGGTCAAAAATCGATAGTCAAACTATCGATAATTCGGCAACACTAGATTTATGTCTACATCTAACGAATGTAAATTGGAAAAGAGAAATTAATATAAATTAGAACTTCTATATAAATTAAAATTCTCTAAATTAGTACATAGTACTTACTAGAGAGGAGACAATAAAAAATATTATATTCGAGTATCTTTTGAAGACCTCCGTGGTGCGTCGGGAGAAGGCCCGGATGTAACGCAGAAAGGTGCGGGTTCAATTCCCGCTGGGGACCAGTATTTATGCTAACTATAAATGCTTGTTTCTAGTTGTGGATGTTTCTATATGTATCATATGTAGGTACGTATTTGTAAAAAAAAACTATGTATGTAGTATATCCGTTGTCTAGTACCCATAGTACAAGCCTTGTTGCTTAGTTTGGGGTAAGATTGCGCTGCGTGTAACGTCGTGCAAAAATAATCAGCAGGAAGTTTAGTGGGGAAACCTCTGGCCGCCTACCACCAAAGGCTAGTAGAGAGCCCCACTCATCACCACTGCTTTCCTCGGAGCGGTGGGACCACAAGGTGGGACAAATCAAAGATCGGATTTCTCCCCGATAAAAGAATAAAAGTCATAGGTGAAAGGTATACCTACCCTATTTTCTACTGTATTTTCTAAAACATTGACTTTTGTTTTGAAATTTAGCCTAGACCTAGTCGTTATGTAGATTATTATTATTTATTTATTTATTTATAGATACGCAGAAAAATTGGCTTCTTACGAGTATATTATTATAAAGAACCAGTTTGTTAAATGAATAACAAAAATGGTAAATCACCTTGAATGTGACTCGTTTTGACTGTGACTGATAGCGTATTTAGAAAATATAACGCACGCGACCGTGATGGAATCAGGTATGTTTTAAAATGAGGTAAGTACAACTACAGATTTCGATGTTTACCTAAGTATTCATTAGTGTATCTTTTCTTTACTCTCCTTATTGAACTAGTTTGTAGTATTTAAAATGCAATCCAACGTTTTTACAGTGGCCGGCAGATAAGTTGAAAAATTTTGACGTGGAAGGGGAAAGTAATTCTACGCGACTTCTATGTATATCGACTTCTGCGCATCCGCCATTTTTTTTCAACTTATCTGCCGGCCACTGAACTATTTAGTGATACTATCGATCGATACGATGGACAACTGGACATATATTATGAATTATTAATATTTCCAAAAAGTTATGCTAGGTAGTGAGTAGTGACTACTCCATGGTGACGTTATTCGCTCTGATATCCGTTTTGTTATACATGACGGACAGACAAATTTTGTATTTTATCAAAATAAATATCAATCTCGCCCTTAGTTGAAAAAATAAATATGTTCTCAAGTTACTCAAGGTAACTCAAGTTTAATACATTATTTTAATAGTTTGTAATTACTACCATTATGTACCCTTTATAAGTAGGTACCTAAGGTATATTTTGAAGTCATATATACAAACTGTTATCCATTTGCTTGTTATAACTTTGAAAGATTATAGATATGTGCTTTGGTTTCTTTACTCCCACATATAAAGTAGTATTTTTACGTTTTAAAACCATACCTGAACTGAACACTGCAGAGCACTGTGCCATACCCATACAATTTATAATAAATGAATATAAATAAATATTGCACAAATCTAGCCCCAAACTAAGCACTAGGCTTGTACAATGGGACTAGACAACGGAGATACTACATATTATACTCTTTTTTTGTAAATACATACATATGATACATAGAAAACACCCAGACCATTTGAATAATGTGGTTTATTAGACCGTATTTTGAAAATACGCGGCTGATAAACCACAGTATTTACCTTGACATAAGTTATTTTGTATCAGTAGTACACCGCAGTAGGCCAAAGCCGCAAGTCCCGAAATAATGATTCTAATAATATTAGTTGTGTTATTGATAATTGTGTTATTATATTCCTCATGGAAGAATTTAACCGAAGTAGCCAGAAGATTTAATATAAAAGGGCCTTCACCTTTGCCTGTGCTTGGAAATGCTCATCTTTTTATAGTTAAATCTACTGGTAAGTTAGTGGACTAATTTTAATTTAGGTAAACCTATTGTAAATATTTTGTTAGGTATCGGTATAGTAAAGTTCAAAAAACATTATTATATTAACAAAAAAGTATATCGCGGTCAAAGTCAAATTTAATATTTATTAATTAAGAACGATGTATAAGTTACATTTAGAAATGTCGAGATTTTCTTAGTAGTTTTTCCTCAACTGCGCGGGGAAAAATCCAGACTAGCTAGTCTCCTTCAGATCCCTTAGTCCTAATTTTACGACGCCCACAGGAAGAGATAGGGTAGCTCTATTGTGAATACCAGGGCTATATGGCAATCCTAGGTAACTATCTATCTACTTATCTTTTAAGTAATCGTGCTCCACGTTAGACCACGTCGTGACTTACCATGTGTGATATGATATGTATAACTGATAGTAGTGAGGAAACAGCGTGTAAAAATTTAACTGTTATACCAGTGTTTTACTATTAAATTATTGAATAAAGTACCTAGATTCCTACTTATACATCTACCCCCATCTACTTATAAACGATGACTAAGTTTATGTAACGTTTGTCACTGTCTGTTAATTTATAAACTTCATATCACAGTAAAAGACAAACGTTACATAAAGTTAGTCATCGTTTACTCGTAGGTAGGCTAATTAAAAAAATATTTGCGTGTAGAACCACAGTATACATAAGTCGGTAATAGCTTAATAAACTAATACCGGATTCAGGTGTCTATCGCTGATTCGGCGCGGTCGGTCCTCGGTATGTCTAAGGGAGGACGCAAGTGTGACAAGGAAACTTGGTGGTGGAACGACACAGTCCAGAGGGAGACTAGGGTGAAGAAAGCCCTCTTTAAAAAGTGGCAAGCGTCCAACTCTCCTGAAGATCGCGACGCGTACAGGTCTGCCAAACGTGCCACAAAGAGAGCAGTAGCCAGAGCCAGACGAGACCACTTACAGCCATTGTACGATAAGTTGGAAACGTCTGAGGGGCAGAAGCTTATTTATAAGTTGGCACGTTCTAGGATCAAAGCGGCACAGGATATGGATATATCCTGTGCCGCTTTGGACTTGGATAAGTGCCGCTGTGTAAAAGATCCCAATGGTAACCTGCTATGCGAGGACCTCGCGGTGAAGGAGAGGTGGCGCTCTTATTTCCACGAGCTGCTCAATAAGCAGTATAAAGAGTTGCAGCCACCGGAACTGCCTCCGAATCTAGGACTTGTGCCACTGATAACGCCTGAGGAGGTGCGCAAGGCTCTTCGCTGCATGAAGAATCGGAAAGCTGTCGGCGCCGATGGAGTCCCCATCGAAGTATGGAAGGCTATGGGTTCTCGTGATGTGGGCATCTTAACCAACCTTTTTAACCGTATATTCGAGACCGGCAGAATCCCCGCCCAATGGAGACTGAGTGTTATCACTCCAGTGTTCAAGGGCAAGGGATCTGTGCAGGAGTGTGGAAGTTATCGTGGTATAAAGGTCATGTCCCACACCGTGAAGCTCTACGAGCGTATAGTTGACTCTCGGATCCGGCAGGAGTGCACTGTCTCGGAGGGCCAGTATGGTTTCCGCCCCGGTCATGGTACCATGGACCCTGTTTTCGCCCTAAGGATCGTTATGGAGAAATACAGATCGAAGAACACGCCTCTGCATTTTCTGTTCCTGGACTTGCAGAAGGCCTTCGACTGTGTTCCTCGCGTGATGATCTGGTGGGCGCTGCGGTCCAAAGGGGTGCCTGAAACTTATATTGAAACCATCAGGGACATGTACCGAAATTCCGATTCAGTGGTGCGAACTGCTGTTGGTGACACTAAATCTTTCCCCATTACAGTCGGAGTCCACCAAGGATCCGTCCTAAGTCCGTTTCTGTTTAGCGTTATACTGGACGCACTGTCCGTAATCATCCGAGACGCACACGAGCAGCCCCCGTGGATGCTCATGTATGCTGATGATATTGCGCTAGCGGACTCGGATAAGGGGCGGCTTGGAAGGCGTGTAAATGTGTGGAAAGAGTCCCTTGAGAACGGCGGTTTGCAACTCAACGTAGCGAAGACCGAATACTTGGCTAGCAATACCACAGATCCCACACCTGTCTGCGTAGACGGTCACATGGTCGAGCGGACAGACCAGTTTAAGTACTTGGGATCTGTGCTTCACGAGTCCGGCGACATCGATTGTGACGTCAAGTCCCACATTTCGGCAGCTTGGGCCAAGTGGCGAGAGGTAACTGGTGTCATCTGTGACCCGAAAATGCCGGTTAAACTGAAGGGACAGGTCTATAAAACGATCATTAGACCTGTCCTTTTGTATGGTAGTGAGGCGTGGCCATTGCTTGAGCGACATAAGCAGGAGCTGCGTGTCACGGAGATGAAGATGCTGCGCTGGATGTGTGGAGTGACGCGAAAAGACCGCGTCAGAAACTCCCGCATCAGGGGCAGCCTTCATGTCCGAGACATTGCAGACAAACTGCAAGAATGCCGCTTACGGTGGTACGGTCACGTGCTACGGAAACCGGCTAGTTACGTGGGAAACAAATGTCTTGCTATGGCGCCTCCGCCCGGCCGCGGCAGATTGGGAAGACCCAAGAAGTGCTGGCTTGACGTTGTAAGATCGGATATGCGTGCTAATGGCCTCACTACACGGGATGCCGAAGATCGTGCGAAGTGGAGACGTAAAAGTAGGAAAGCGGACCCCGGGCTCTCGAGAGAGATGCAACCGGGAACAACGCTCGGATGATGATGATGAGCTTAATAAACTAATAGGTATTGATTGGTATGTTCCTACCTATACTTATTAACATGGGTATTTATTATAGAATAACGTGTGTTTACTAAAGCCAGTTTCCTTGTAACTAATTGTTAGTACTCACCTACTCTTAACAATTACTTCCTATGGCTAATAGGAATCTAGACCTTATCTAGACCTAGGTATCAATTAGGTACAAATAGCTGTGTCATCAGGTTTAGTTAACATTAAAAGCTCGTTGCACACGTAGCTATAATATATGCCTATATTAATTTAAATTATAGCAAGGCATATTACTATATATTTTCTATACAAATATTCAAGTAACCGCACACGCAGTTGTAATATAATACAATATTTTTCTATGACGTAACCAACTTATACCTACCTACGGTAATTTATTATTATCGCATAGTAATAAATAATATTGCGTAAATGATATGAAGGCTAAAAAATATAATAACAAAGTCCCGATCCCGCGGGAATATCGGGATAAAAAGTAGCCTATGTGTTATTCCAGCTATCTACATACTGAGTTTCATATAGTAGGTAATCGTTCGCGGTTTTTACGTGATTGAGTAACAAACACACACAAATACATACTCTAAAACTTTTAGCTTTATAATATTAGTAGGATAGCATCATGTCCGTGTGGTAGGTTACTATCTACGAGGCATGCCTTTTAATTTCTGTCGTTTGAAGAAAAAAAAAACTATATAACCTTTTGGTACCTTTTATTGTTTTTCAAAGTATTCACCACGAAGTTTAATACACTTTTCCATTCGCTCGAACCAGTTATTATAACATTCCACTCCAAAGTGGGGGTGTTCAAAATGGCTGACATGAAAGCGTCGACCGCTTCTTCACTGCACTGGAACCTTTGACCACGAAGAGTTTTCTTAATTTTAGGAAATGTAAAGAAATCGTTAGGGCTTAGGTCAGGACTGTATGGAGGATGGTCAAGAATTTCTACGTTTTCCTGCTTCAAATACTCAATCGTTTGACGAGCGGTGTGTGAGCTTGCGTTGTCATGGTGCAGGATGATGCGTCGCTTTGGGCTAGATTTCCGAAGTTCGGCGATGACTTGTGGTAAACAAACTGTGGTATACCACTCCGCATTAACCGTTCTACGATCTTCAAGTGCAATCGTCGCAACATGACCGGTTTTCGCCACGAACGTAGCCACCATCTTCTTTGAAGTGCTTCGAGAGCGAACAACTTTAGTCGGCTTTGGCTCGTTTTGGAAAACCCAGACTGTAGATTGTTGTTTGGAATCAGGATCGTAGGCATAGATCCAAGATTCGTCACCACTGATGATGTCGTAGACGTGATTTGACTCTCCTCGGTTGAACCTCTGAAGAGTTTTCTTACACCATCTGACGCGGGCCGCCTTATGATCGTCGGAAAGCAAATGCGGGATCCAACGGCAAACTAGTTTTCTCACACCAAGCGCCTCATGCAATATCTTTTGAATGGTTGTCCCTGAGATGCCTAATAACGCCTCTATCTCTCGATATGTCACATGACGATCTTCGACGATTAGTTGTCTCACAGCAACGATGTTATCTTCAGTGAAGGCGGATTTTGGACGTCCTTCACGAGATTTGTCACTAAGTGTGGTATGTCCACGCTCAAATTCCAAATACCAGCGTTCGATGGTCCGCAGACATGGGACTTCATCATGGAATACAGATGTTAACTCTTCGAAACACTGAAGTCGCGTGAGGCCTCTTCGAAAGTTAGAGAAAATTATTGCACGAACATTTTCCTTAGTAAGATTCATTTTTGTACGTGACCTGACAGATTCAAACCAACGTTGTGACTAAACAATTGGATTAATCCTAATGCTTTCAATTGTTTTGATATTCGAAATTCTAACAAATTTGAATTTTGAAAAGTTCTAATTTTAAAATTGGCGGCAAATATACAAACGAGAGAACTTAAAAGGCATGCCTAGTATTACTATTATAAAGCGGAAGAGTTTGTTTGTTTTTTTGTTTGTTTGTATGTTTGAACGCGCTAATCTCAGGAACCACTGGTCCGATTAGAATATGATATATAAATAATTTTATATCAAGTTTAACAACCCTCACATGGTAGTTAAACTTGATATAAAATTATTTGGTACTTAATATATCATTTTTATTCTGTGGTTCGGTTTTGTTTTCAGAATTTCTGAATCTACTGAACAAGTTATCACAAAAGTATGGCGATGCGTATTTGGTACATCTGCTGTCTGCCCCGTACGTTGTCTTGAGCCATCCCAAGTACATTGAGGTAATTAGTAAGTACCTACTTAGAAATATCACGCATGCATGATATAATAATAATAAAAATCCTTGGCTGCATTTTATAGTGCAGACAGGGATAATCGCCGGCTTGGTGTCCACTAGGATATAGAACCGGGAAATCCCGGTACCGAAAATCCCGGGATTTCCCGGTTCTTTTGCTGTTTAAAATACCGGGAAATCCCGGGAATAAAAATTTGAGAACCGGGATTTTCGGGACTTTCGAGAAAAATATATTTCGTGTGATGGACAGCAAAAATAATGTATTTTTTTACTATTTTTACACTTAATTCTTATTTTCTAACTTGTTTTTATATTTAAACCATATTTTAGTACTAATTGATTTACTTAATTTAAATGATTAGTCTGATTTTAACTAGATTTTATGCCAGATAGGTTCTACTAAATGATGAGAGACTATGCAATTATGTGATTTTAGAATTTGATTTTGTCTAGCTAATGTTAATAGAGACTTTATATTTCCTAAATTATGCTTTGTGATTAAATTATTGATTTATGACGTAAAAAAACCGGCCAAGTACGAGTTGGACTCGCGCACAAAGGGTTGCGTACCATTATCACAATTGGGTACGGAACTCTAAAATAAACACTGGACCAATCGAAATTCGTAAACGCAATGTTATTAATTTCTACTACTGGCACGAGTATATTACTAGATGGCGCTAGTGGTAAAAATAAGTGACACTAATGTTGTTGTTGATATAGCGGCAACGGAAAAACATCATGACATGTATAAAAACTTTAACTGTCTAGCTATCTCAGTTCATGAGATACAGCCTGGTGACAGACAGACGGACAGTGGAGTCTTAGTATAAGAGTCCCGTGTTTACCTTTGGGATACGGAAAACCTATAAAAGATTATTTATTTCAATAAAAAAATGCAGCTTAATATAACATTGTACAGATGTTACAAAGCAAATCTTAAAGCATCTTACAGAGGTTTACACAAAATCCCGAAAGTACCGAAAAATCCCGGAAAATCCCGGTTCTTTCTTAGGCTGGAACCGAAAATCCCGGTTCTCAAACAAGTTCCCGGTTCTCGATACCCTAGTGTCCACTTCATAGCTTGTGAGTAAAATTGTTATTGAAAAGGGCCTCTACGTGTTGGCTTTGGTTCCACGCACGCCTTCCAAAAGTCCGGGGCTCCATTAGCCCCGTGATACTGGACGTATATCTATACTAATACTAGCTGACCCGGCAAATGTTGTTTTGCCTTATAAATTATAGATAGTAGCCGATTCTCAGACCTACTGAATACGCATATAAAATTTGGTAAAAATCGGTCGCGCCGTTTCGGAGGAGTACGGTAACTAACATTGTGACATGGAAATTTTATATATAAGATTAGAAGAATTATAAAGCTGAAGAGTTTGTTTGTTTGAACGCGCTAATCTCAGGAACCGTTTTGGTCCGATTTGAAATTTCTTTTCAGTGTTGGATAGTCAATTTATTGAGGAAGGTTACATACTACAGGCTACTTTTAATCCCGATATTCCCATGGGATCGTGACTTATGCGGGTATGATTATTATATGAAACCGCGGGACGCAGCTATCACGTATAAAATAATTGTTATTTTTATTACCTATCATACGTAGGTATGTTTTTCAATTCTCATTTTGTTACTCCTCTTTTGCTATGGGTAGGTAGGTACCGATTTCGGATCTTCATCTATCATAGATTTTAAGTTTTATCATCACGGATTTAGTAGTCTAAAATAACAGTCATCCTTACTCATCAACTATCGCGTTGGTTCTATTAGTAGGAAGTAGAATGTTTTTGAGATATCAAAATTAAAAAAAAAACTTGTTTCTTGATTATCTCACAACATTTTTTTCACACTTGATTAGTTTTTTTGCAGCTAACATTTTATAATCTTCGCAAAAAATTGAATGTCAAATTCCGCACATCAATAGAATCTTTTCTTATTATTAACTAGCTGCGTACCGCGGTTTCACCCGCGTAAGTCCCGATCCCGTAGGAATATTAGGATCAAAAGGGTGAATGTAGCTTTCTAATTGTGAAAGATTTTTTGAAATCGGTCCAGTAGTTTTTGAGTTTATTCATAACAAACATACAAACGCACACAAGTACAAATCTTTCCTCGACACAAACGACCCTATGCGGGCACTCAGTTTTTTTAACATATTTTTAATGTTTCACACTGGTCTACGTATCAAAGTCAAGGTAAAATTCGTTATTAACTAACACCCTTACTTATAAACGATGATTAACAGCTACATAAACCGTGTATCGTTTGTCGTTAACTACTTATTATGACATAAAGTTTCAAAGTTGACTGACAGAAAAAAACGTTTCATAACTTAGTCATCTTATAATCATCGCTTATAAGTAAGGGGGTACTTAAGAGCAATGCATACAAATATATAATCATTTTCAAAATGTCTAAATTTGCGATGATTTTAGTGTGGTTTAGGAACGCGCCCTCCGATGAGAAGAACAAGAAACTCATGTAGTACATTGAAATATTAATTTTTTTTGGGCTCCGCGTGCATTTGTCAGAGGACGCAATTTTGTCAGAGGATCAAAAGATGGCGGCCGTGGGACAAGAGCCACAACCCCACAAACTATTATTTAACTTTAAACTAACCCCCCCTTGATATCTAAAAAATAAAATTGCGTCCTCTGACAAATGCACACTCAAATGTAACATTTCAATGTACTAATGAGGGTTTTTCATTTTTGTGATGGATGATAGTCATCATAATACAGATATCTGTAATTTAAACAGTAAAATCAAAAAGTTAATAAAAACTGGAAGAATCAGTTAAATATACTAAAGTGCCACTAATAAGAGCAAAATGGTTTAACCTACTCACCTTGCTTGGTTTCGGCCGGTATGGCCTCGACCAAATTTGCGTTTTGAATACAAAGTGGCCACAAACAAAGTATGTACTCGTAGGTAGTTAGTTACACTCAGTACTTACATTTCAAGATATCTAATCATTAGGTAAGAATATTAAGTTAAGTTAAGCAACGCATAGCGCGGTCATTACTTGGATGGGTGACTAAGGGTGATTCTACGTGCTTCGGAAGGTTAACGTGCACGTTAAGCAGTTGGTCCTGGTTGTTTTTTCTGATAGCAGTCGTTGTCGTTGTTATCTAGTAGATAGATTTTAAATAAATAAACACAGATAGCCCTATTAATCAACGTGAAGTATTGTCGGAGTAATTTTACCACTTTTTGTTTCTGTCTGTCAACTTTGAAAGTTCTTGTCACGGAAGAAGACAAAGCATGTTCTTACTACTCCGACCTTAGTCCAGGTTTATTAATAAGGCTAAGAGCGAACAGACGACCTTATATTTCATTTATGTACTACTAGCTGACCCGACAGACGTTGTCCGGCCCGTTAAGTAACGCAGCGTACTACGTGGATACGTGGATGCGAACGCGATCCGATCCGATGCGGTGCGGAAAAAACAAACAGTCGATAGCCATTGAAGTGGCCTACGCCTACGTACGGCGCGGCGCGGCACGAATTGATGCGAACGCGATCTGTCGACTTGACATTTACGTCCGAACTAGATGCGATGACGCCGCGCCGCCGACACGCGCGCACGTAGGACAGAGTCGCCGCGTCACACCGCACCGCACCGGATCGGATCGGATCGCAATCGCATTCGCATCCAATCGTCTACGTAGGACGCTGCGTAAGGGTATTTAACGGGCCGGAAAACGTCTGTCTGTCTTCCAAATAAAATAATATAATAGCAGTAGGGTAGGATAGTAGTAGAGTCCCTACTCTACCTTACTACCTTTTCTACAGTAGGAAAGGATAGTAGTAAGGTAGTAAGGTCGATGAAAACTAAAATAGTAGATACGGTATATTCTAACATTGCGTATTCGAAAAATGAGCTAGAAACACCTACATGCATTTTCATAAAATAATTGTATTTAGAAAAATTTGTCTTTAAAAATGATTCAGGCATTTGTAAATAAGCAAAAAGGCATTCTTATGGATTTCAAAAAAATAATCGGATTGTGACAGCACGTCCTCACGCGGCAACGGTTCGACATAAAACTGAGGATAGTGCGTCAGCTAGACGCAGTTTTATCGTCTCATTTTCCGAGACTAGGTAACGTATCTGCTGTTTTTTGTTTTCATCTAAGGGTTTACCCTACCGTACTACTATTATATTAAGTAGTTTATGTTATTTGAAGGACAAACAGTGACTTAAACTTACATCTGTCTGTCTTATTTACTATACTTATTAGCTAAATTACAATGTACCTAATAATAATATTTAGTACTTATTATGTCTACGTTTTTATCATAGGAAAGATAGCAGGACGATAACCTCTCTTATATTTCTAAGAACAATAATAATATTATGAAATTAAACTCGCTTCTCAGTCTTATTCGGGTTAACTTTTAACTTTCTAAATAAATAATCTTCGAATTTGCATTTTTTATTGATAGTTAATAGTAATGTTGACTGGTCGTTTTTGATGTACGACTTCGTGGCCGCGCAGTCGAAACGGACACGGCGCGGGCGCGGCGTAACCAACCCGCGCCACGCCCCGTGTCCGTTGTGTATCAGACACTACACAAGCTCAAGTGTAATAAAATAAATTAAAACGAACTTAAATATTTCTTGACAGGAGAAATGAATCGAATCCCGCCGGGTACTAAAGTTTTTGAAAGCATTTTTTTTTCAAAAAGCAGTATTTCCTAAGTGTGGATTAACACTAAGAAATAATGTTTACAGGAGAAATGACTTTTTTTTTCTTATTAGAATAGTTAACTAAGAAATTAAATAAAGGAAAAGTAAGTTATTAACCTAACCTATACCACAGAATACATAAATAGTACAAGTACAGAAGCTACACTGTTGAACGTCATTTAAATAATAGTGATCCTTGCCAAGACACAATAAAGCGCAATTCAGATCACCAAGCAATACCTGTGTTCTGAAAACATTCTAAATTCAAATAAGTGTCAAATTTCGCGATAGGGTTGTCTATTTAAAGTTTTTTACCCGAATACGGCAAAAAGGAGGGTATGATTTTGAAGAATAAAATTTATTATATGGAAATAGTTTTTATTCTAAAAACGATCACTTCCCCTATCACATCCATCCCGCACACCATAAGCCGACACCAATACAGTCTCCACATGCTGACCCATATTAGTGGGCTAGCATCATGTAGAGGGGTCATAAAATTAATAATTTGCGTGTTCTTTTGACATAATGATATTATTTCCATGCATGTTTGAGAAAATCTAGTTAATAATTTGCCGACTAATTAGCTATAGGTAAGTTAAATGCGTTTTTTTTACCTCTCAATGTCTTTTGGCAGCGTGAAAATATGACGTTCCGATGCTTATGACTATTATTTAGGGAACCAAAAGCGATACGATATGACTGATATGATATAAATATATTTTAGACCTCAAGTTATAAGCGATACGATATGACTGATATGATATAAATATGATTTAGACCTCATGTTGTAGGTAGGGCATGCAATATCGGAAGGTTTTCAATCTCGGGACGATATCGATATTAAGAGCTCAATCCCGGGATCCCGGGATTGATACTGAGATTTTAGATATCGTTAAAAAGGCGAATTTAATACAATAAAAATGTGTTAAATTTAAAATATTTAAGACTCTAGTGGTTTCATTACATAAATAAGTTACCCCGAGGGCCGTCCACCCCATCATTTTGGAAATATAGCGGACAAATACCCTAAACCCGAGGGTGTCTAAACTTTCGCGCCAAATTCTAGGCGCACCACTAAAATGATGTTAGCAGAAAAAAATTGCATGCGAGCTTGTATAAAAAATAATTGTCTTAAAAATTGCAATGAATCACGTTACTTTTATTGTTTTAAACATTTTACCAATTCCCTACGCTTCTAAATCTGTCAAGATCTCTTCCTCAGGGGTAGACTAATTTGGGTTTAATTTTAATAGTTCTATTCAATAATTCCATGAGGAAAAATATAGCTAAAAACCTTAATTTATACCCAAATAGTAAATTGCTCAAATCTCGATATCGAATCACTCAATCCCGGGATTATAATATCGAACTTTCGGGTCCGAGATCCCGGGATTACGATATCCCGGGATCCCGGGATTCATGCCCTAGTTGTAGGGTTCCATACCCAAAGGGTAAAAACCGGACCCTATTACTGAGTCTTCCCTGTCTGGCCGTTGGTCATCAGGATATATCTCATAAACCGTAATAGCTAGACGGTTGTAATTTTTCAAGAGGATGTATTTCCGTTGGCGCTATAACAACAAATATTTGTCCCATACAACAAACGTGATTTTTGACATTAAACGCAACGATACCGCGATGTATTTTTACCACTAACGCCATCTAGTGATGGAGTGATAGACTTAACGTTCGTGTTGCGTGTATGCATTGGTTGGTCTAGTGTTCATTTAGGGTTCCGTATCAATGACCACTTTGAATTTTTTCGTACCATTATCATGTGGTACGGAAACGGAACCCTTCGTGCGCGAGTCCGACTCGCACTTGGCCGGTTTTTCATAAGAAACGTGACACACGATTTTTTTTATTTACGTGATGATATGATATAAATATATTTTAGACCTCAAGTTATAAGCGATACGATATGACTGATATGATATTAATATGATTTAGACCTCATGTTGTAGGGTTCCATACCCAAAGGGTAAAAACGGGACCCTATTACTGAGTCTTCCCTGTCTGGCCGTTGGTCATCAGGATATATCTCATAAACCGTAATAGCTAGACGGTTGTAATTTTTCAAGAGGATGTATTTCCGTTGGCGCTATAACAACAAATATTTGTCCCATACAACAAACGTGATTTTTGACATTAAACGCAACGATACCGCGATGTATTTTTACCACTAACGCCATCTAGTGATGGAGTGATAGACTTAACGTTCGTGTTGCGTGTATGCATTGGTTGGTCTAGTGTTCATTTAGGGTTCCGTATCAATGACCACTTTGAATTTTTTCGTACCATTATCATGTGGTACGGAAACGGAACCCTTCGTGCGCGAGTCCGACTCGCACTTGGCCGGTTTTTCATAAGAAACGTGACACACGATTTTTTTTATTTACGTGAAACACAGCCCGCAAGCTCCGGTACACTAGCGAGGCGAGCTTGACAACCGGCGTACATGCATTTCGCTTAGTGCAGTTGTCGTTTCATGACAGATCGCGGAGTGGCATAGGCCTGGTTTTGGTGGCAAAACAATCAATTTAGTTTCGTGAAAGATAACGAGTGTAGTGAATATAAAAAACAGTTCTGTTTGTAATACGGAATTATCGCGTTACAAACAGATGTTTACGTGGAGTTGCAATAAAATTAACCACCATTTTTGTTGTACTCGCCTACCCATATTAAAAAATTAAATACCATCTAACGCGTGATATTGGCCCAAATTGAATAAATGGTGGCAGAAAGGCCATAAACAAAGAACTGAACTGAAACGGAAAGCTACCGCGGATCTTCCGATGACAGCAATTCGATTCCGACGCGGCAGTTTGACATATTTGACAGCGAGGTTTTCAATTTTGACACCGCGCAAGCGTGTTTGACATCCATTTGACAGCCGTCACAATACCGAATGAACATGAATGAATGGAATAAGAGCGTCGGAATCCGGTCCGATTTACGCAACAAACATTACAATGTTAAACATTACGGGGAAAAAAAGTTGTTATAATTTATTACAATTTGTATATTAAAAGATCTAAACAAGATAAAAGTTAATATAGTTTTCTTAAAAAATGAAAATTACCTACATTTGAACGTAAATATAATTATTTCATTATATTCATAAATAATGCGTGTGTAGGTAACGGAACGTAATCCTTCGGCGTTCGATATTCACTTTTTTAAGGCCGCTCGCCCACGGCGACTTTTTGTAGCGATACTAACGCGATTCTGCATCGATACAGTCGCGAAGCGGTCGCTAGCTGTGTGCCCTCGCCCACGGGGCGCTCAGATTTAGAAGCGATGCAAACGCGATACTATCGCGCTTCAGTCGCGAAGCAAGTGCAATTCAGTCGCCTCCCTCCGTTTTCTTCCCGATGTCGTCCGACACGGTCGCGCGTTTGCATTCGATTCAGTAGCGATGCTGTAGCGCATTGCAAACGCGACTACCACGCGTTAGTAGCAATGCAGTCGCGCGTATGCTAAACGCGCGACGCATCGCTTCAAAAAGTCGCCGTGGGCGAGCGGCCTAAACGCGCGAAAACAATAACCCTTGTTTTTATTTGACAGTTACTCGTCGACTTCGAATCGATGACAGTCAACTGTCGATTTTAAGATTTTCTGTCAAAAATCCCATTTTCATTCACTCAATTTGTCGTCGGAATCATATGAGTAATCGACGCGTCGATTATTAATTTTCGCGGTGCAAAATTCGGCTGTCAACTGTCAAATGAATCCGATTCCGATGCCGACGGAAGAACCGCGGTACGGTTCCTGAGCGACGCGAGCTTGACAATCGGCGTACATGCACGCAAATGCGTGCAGTTGTCATTTCATGACAGATCGCGGAGTGGCATAGGCCTGCCTATACCTTCGTTTTTAGGGTTCCGTAGCCAAATGGCAAAAACGGAACCCTTATAGTTTAATTGTAGACTATGACTTGACATATCTTCCTGAAGAACAAAATGTCAAATATAAAAAAACAAAGCGTCAGATCGTAGTCTGAAACTTAAAAACAACAGTATAGCTCTTTTAGTTTCGGAGAAAAGTGGCTGTGACATACGGACGGACAGAAGGACACACGGACAGACGGAGAGACAGACAGACATGACGAATCTATAAGGGTTCCGTTTTTTGCCATTTGGCTACGGAACCCTAAAAACGAAGTACAAGTTTGGTAAGTTGATATAATATGCGCGTAAGTAATTAAAGAAACTTTTTGTTTTAGCCGATTGTGTCGAACTCTGAATACAACACTAAAGGCAGATCGTACGAGTTCCTAAAACCATGGCTGGGTCAAGGACTGCTCACGGCTTCAGGTAAATTTTAGAATAAGATTAATTTATTGTTTTAACTGTGTACGTCCAGACGTCAGTATATTACTGCACAGTCTTCTCGTTTCAAGCATACGATAATGGTAGTATAAAATCTAATAATCTAATAAGTATAAATCTAAGAAAGTTTATGTAAGTAGGTAACAATACTTACATAAACTTACTTTATAATTTCTAATTAATAAATAATAATAACGATAACTTTTAATTGATTTATGTTCTATATTGTTGTTAAACCACAATTGAGTTAACTTCTAAAAAAAACAGCTGTGTTTTTAGAAACCTTATTATTCTAAAAATATATAATCGAATTTTCAAAGGTCGTGTAACAAAAGTTCTTTGTTTAGATATAAAACCGGCCAAGTGCGAGTCGGACTCGCGCACGAAGGGTTCCGTACCATTATCTATATAACAGATTTTGTTTTGAAAGGTAAATTTTATTGCGGTTTACGATTTATGACGTTTAAAAAAAACTACTCACTAGATCTCGTTCAAACCCATTTTCGTTGGAAGTTTGCATAGTAATGTACATCACTACATCATTTTTTAGTTTTATCATTCCATTATTTTAGGACCAACATTTTACCACTTTGGAAGTGTCTCTCGCGCCAACTATCCAGTTTAGAAAAAAAAATGATATTAGAAACCTCAATATCATTTTTGAAGACCTATCCATAGATACCCCACATGTAAGAGTTTGATGAAAAAAAAATTTTGAGTTTCAGTTCTTAGTACCTATGGGGTATAGTAACCCCAAAAACTCATATTTTTTTTCTATTTTTGTGTGAAAATCGTAATGCGGTTCACAGAATACATCTACTCACCAAGTTTCAACAGTATAACTCTTATAGTTTCGGAGAAAAGTGGCTGTGACATACGGACGGACAGACGGACAGACAGACAGACAGACATGACGAATCTATAACGAATCTATTGGCTACGGAACCCTAAAAAGCTATAGGATAACTTAGCTTAACTGGATGCTAACTAATTTCCTATAACCCGTTAACACGCTATAAACACGTTTTGTTTTCCCTATCCGGCCGATTACCGCTTGATACACGCTGTCTTGCTTAAAACGCGTATTTGGCGCGTTCCTTACGAAATTGTCTTAGAGCGCTTTATTTAATAAAATATTATAATTAACTGAATTTAATAAAATTGTATTATTGAGCTGAGTAAAAGGTATTATTGAATTTACTCAACCTCCACCAACTTTATGAATTAAATTAAATTGTTCCATTAAGTACTTTTAAAGTAAAAACAGTAGGTAGAGAGTGTCCTAATGAAATTACTTCGCCAATTCTTATTTCTGTACCGCGTAGAAGTTTTCTCTTGAATTGCTCGAACGAAAATGAAGTTAATTATTTTGTTTGGAGTGTTTTATTATTTAAATACAAATCGAATTATAAGTTTTAAGTGTATAGGATAATTGACTTGCTCATACGGACTATGTAGCTTCCCAAAGAGGCGAAATTTACGAATCTTTAACCTTGTATTAAAATAATACAATTTTAGATACAGAGGTAGGTAGGTACTAATTATAATGCAACATTGTTCATGAAAACAAAGGCATTGACACCGTTGCACGTGATCGCAAAAAGTGAAAAAACCTATGGTTAGGTACCTACTATATTTCGGAATCGTAGATCAAAAATGTAAAAAAATCGTATATTATTTTGAAAATGACAGCTCTTTATTTACCTACTTTTTTCCGTTGATATTGACAGTTCTTTGTTTAGGTACATTTTTGACCTATAATTCTGAAATAGAGTAGAGATCGATGTTTTCTGATATTTTAAAAGATCTGGATTGAGTGTTCTTTCTAATTGAAACTAGATTTCTTCCAAACTTCCGGGTCTTAGCATTCTCAAACGATGGCAACAAACGCACCAATCGTAAAGTATCGTCATCCCTAGACTATCCTGTTATAATTCCTACTTGCTTATGGACTTCGTCCTTCAGTTCAGGACTGACTTCGCTCTCCCAAGACAGCGTCCAGTAGCATCTTTACTCTACTAACCCATGTTTGCAATATAAATGAGTTTTCGCCCCCAAAGCCCGAATGTAATTTAACTAAAATAATCACTAAGTTCCAGTTCCTATCTTATTGAAGAAACCTACCTACCTTCCCATATTTCAGGTCAAAGATGGAAATCGCATCGAAAGTTTCTGACGCCAGCGTTCCATTTCAACATATTGCAAAACTTTTTGCCCGTTTTCTGCAAGAACGGTAGAATATTAACGGACAAGCTGACGGCGATCGGTGATGGAGAACCGATCAATTTGTTCCCTATTATCGCTATGGCTGCCCTTGACAATGTAACAGGTATGTTTGAAATGCGAAAATATTCGGGGCGATATTACACTGCGGAAAACTACTAATCCTAGCTATAGCGCTACTAGCGTTTGGGGACACGATCAATCTATAACTTATCTCTGACAGTTGCTTCTGGGAGTGGCCTGACGGTACAGTGGACCGTCTCCAACTATGACCACTTTCGGTATAAATGGAGGCATTTATACTTAAAGTGGTCATAGTTGGAGACATTATATCCAAAGTGGTCATAGATGGAGACGCTATAAAATAGTTGGAGACTCTATAAAATACTTGGAGACGCTATAAAATAAATGGAGGCATTTATACCTACCCAAAGTGGTCATAGTTGGAGACGCTATAAAATATAGTTTCAGTTGTCCGGGGTCCTGTTATTCCTAGCTATAGATAGATATACATAACATCAATACAATTGAACCCCTTGTCTTAGGTCAGTGTTTTTCAACCTTTTTCATGACACTGCCCCTTTAGTATGAAGAAATATTTCGGTACCTGCCTCTTTAACTGAAACAAACTATGCGACAAAGAATTTGGGAGGATTTTTGATGATGCATAATTTGCAATAAAAATAAGAAATAAATCTATTATGATTCTTTTATTTGTATTTTTACACTTATTTCATGAACATTTTAGAAGCCATAATGGGAGTTTCAGTAAATGCACAAAACGACAGTGAATCGGAGTATGTGAAATCCATTGAGACGTAAGTTTCTCCTTTCTTTCTATGCCGTATCACCCTGGCGTATATAATGTACCTACTACACATTGCTAATTGTTCATTTTGTAACTAAATGGCAAAAAAAAAACAACTATAAAAAAACTCTCTCGTTTTAAAATTTAAATCATCACATCACATAATATTATATATAACACAAAAATTATAAATACAAAAGTTTGTTTGTTCTTAACGGTCAAACGGTTTGACCGATTTGGATGAAAATTTGCATATGGATAGTTTTAGTGATGGAGAGTAATATAAAATACTTTTGATCCCGATAATCCTGCAAGATCGGAATTAACGCGGGTGAAACCGCGGGCGCAGCTAGTAAAGTTAAAGTATAAATCTAGATGGCGCTGTGTGAAGTCGCCTACATAACCTATATTTATTTATTTTTCAGTCTCTCAAGCATTATATCGTCAAGAATGCAAATTCCAATCCTAGGTGTTGAGAGTATATTTAACCTGTTACCGATGAAGACACAGAACGACAAAGCGTTGAACTATTTGCACACGCAAACGAAAAATGTGATCGCAGCAAGGCGAAAGGATTTGAAGAAATTGAACATTACGACTTTACGCGGTTCTAATGATTTAGGTTGGTCTTTGTATTAAAAAAATACTGGTCAAATGGGAGTCGGATTCGGAGAAAGGTTCCGTTCTTTTATTACAAAAAAATCAGGTTTGTTGTATGGGGTGGGTGACAGACGGACAGTGGAGTCTTAGTAAAAGGATCCCGTTTTTACCCTTTGTGTACGAATGAAACCCTAAAGTGAGGGTTTTCCAACTAAAACTAGAAATAGTCCTAATGGAATAAAACTTATTTTCGGTTTCAGGAGTTTAATTTCATATTAGTTACCAAAGAAAATATAAATAATCATATGTTTCATTTTCAGGAATCAAAAATAAACATGCGTTTTTGGATCTATTGTTACTAGCAGAAGTGGACGGTCAGACAATCGACGAAGAAAGTGTGAGGGAAGAGGTCGATACGTTTATGTTTGAGGTGAGCTTAAACATTTTACATTAGAAATATTACGCCTTCAAAACGTCACTTGCGGCGCGGGCGAGGCTTGAACTTGTGTCTTTGGGTCTGTACCCTAACGTCTATAACAACGAGATCACGCGAGCTCACTACATTATTCAAGATAAAAGTTTGAGATGTTCGGTGTTTAATGAGCACAAAACATTATACTAAAATATCAGATTTTTTAATTAAAAGATGTATCTCATAAGGTGCTGGTCAATAATACCTATAATAACCACCCTATTCCATAACAAGAATGGAGCAAAGTTATTAAATAAATATTACAAGAAGTTGTAAACAGCGCAATCTATCGCCATAAGTTAAGCAACTAGGCTTGTGCTATACTTCTATAGATATAAAATACATACATAACAGATACACACAGAAAACATCTAGAAACAAACATTTATGGTCAGCATGTCTACTGTCCTTATATACATAAGGGCAATATACATACAATATATCCTTATAAATATCTTATATACATACATACACTTCAAAATATCATCTAGATTAGATGTAAAATTAGGTTGATATACCTAAAATTATATATCCGAAGTTTTCTCGTACTTAACGCAGCAATTTTCCATTGCCTCACCCCACACCCCCCGAGTTCATTAAAAATCATCAAGATATTAAAACGGAAGTGTACAATATAATAATAAAAATTAAGAAGTACGGGTCACCCATCCGGAAAGATGGCCGACCCGTAATTATCTGAGTAACTAAACAGTCTTTTCCCAGTTGCCGCGGATCATCAAATAAATTTCCGAAATTCCTAAATTTCCCTTTCGCTAAATTCTTACTCGCGTAAAATATCATGAGTCATTTGCCAGACCCTAATTTCAAAGCTATATAAAAAATGTTCTTCATTTAATATCCGTTTTAATGAATGTTTCGAAATCCACCCCCTTATTATAGAACGAAGTCTAAATAAACCTTGTTTAAAAGATTAGATTACATAAAGCTTTTGTTGGGTAAGAAACGTGGTAAACCCAGAGATGTTTCGATGAAAAGAAGCAGTTTTGATGCACCTTCTTCAGTTTTTCATTGCTACAGAAACTGAATGCAGTTTACCCTAAATTACCTTGAGTTTGAAGCAAGAGCTATATGTCTTTATATAATTTTAAGTAAGAACGAAAAAGACGAATGTCGAATTACTGTCAAAATTCTGTCACTGTTTTGTAAGACCAAGGCGCTTCTATGATTAGTTGATTACATTTTATTAGGTAAACCCCAATTAACTTGTTTACCACATTTTAACAAATTTTTGTTTACCTGTCATTCCTACAGTGATGTAGCTCACAGTGTTGAGCTTTGAGCTTGAGAACAAGTTGTCAGGTCTCCTAAACTTGACCTAACGACTGCTACCAGGGACAACAACCGGGACCAACTGCTTAACGTGCCTTCCGAGCATGGAACTCGAGAATAATATTTTTTGTCACACACATTATCGGTCACCCATTCAAATAATATCCTCGCCAGGCGTTGCTTAACCCGCACGACTCTTCAAGAGCGGCGGGTGCAGCTAGGCCTGCGAATAATGACTTCCGCGAAATACCTATCTGGAAATGGTTTTAATCTGACAATAAACCATGACTTAGATTTGGTTTTGTAATAAGGGGTTAGAAAATAAAATAAATTGTGTTTCAGGGTCACGACACAACGACATCCGGTATAGTTTACAGCCTTTTTTGTATATCGAAATACCCGGAGATACAAAATAAAATATTGGAGGAACAGAAAAGCATTTTCGGTGACGATTTGGAAAGAGATCCGAGTTTTACGTGAGTCACTCTATTTTATTAATGCCATCAATATGTCCCAGTTTAGAGGACAAACCTTCAGAGTCAAGGGGGTTGGATGAATAAACTCGCAATTTACGTGTAAAGGCCGAAGATCAAGCCAAAAAATTTGTTACTAAGTAGGTATATAGGTATATTACGAAAAAAAATCCTAATTTTTTTATTACCATACATAGATTTATTATAAATATATTAAACCTATTGTTTATTTAATAAAAAAACATTGTTTTTATGCAATCTAAATTCATAAAATGCTTTGTCCTAACTGACTGATCATCCAGCCTAAACCGCTGATAGTTAAGCGAGAGCAGTTGCAGTTGTTGCGTACATATTACATAGGCTACCCGATTTCTATTTTTATTCCTATAAAAGAAAATAATAGGTACTATTTTAAACTGAACTAAACTAAATACCTACTATTTTCATGTTTCGTGTTATAAACTAAATACTATTTTCATATTTCGTGTACTGTACTAAATACTATTTTCATATTTCGTGTCCATGTAATTAGTAGGTACGACCGACAACGGTTCTAATGAATGCGCTCTAATAACTCCGTACTTTGTGTTTCAGTGAAATGCATCAGATGAAATATTTGGAATCAGTTATTAAAGAGTCTCTACGACTATACCCTTCAGTGCCTTTAATCGAGCGGATGATCACCAAAGATGGCAGTAAGTTGGTTTAGGTTCCTTCTTAAACAGTACAGATTTGACAGATTTTTTTTTACTGCCTGCTATCAACTGCCTGCTACCAACCCTCCTAGAAATCAAGTAGTTTACGTGCCACTACGCGGGGAGAACCTAAGGTTTGCTAGTCTCCCTCAGATCCCTTAGTCGCCTTTTACGACACCCACGGGAAGAGATGGCGTAATTTTATCGGAGCTCACGGTGAAAGAAATGACCTTTAGTCATCGGGTTATTATAAACTCACTTATGGAGCTGACAAGTCGCGTTTTGTAATCCACAGCTATAAAATACTGGAAGAATTATGCACCCGCACCCCGAGTCCCCGACGTCAACTCTTGTTATCTATCTCAATGATTTAGGACATTATAATTTATTTTCCAGTGGTCGGTGACTTATACTTGATAAAAGGCACTTCGGTGACATTGAACATATTTCAAATGCAAAGAAATCCTGACATTTTCGACGATCCTCTGGAGTTCAGACCTGAAAGATTTGAACAGTCGGAATTGAAGAATCCGTTCAGTTATCTTGTGTTTAGTGCGGGCCCTAGGAATTGCATTGGTAAGTTTACAGTAGTAAAATTAAGCTTATTAAAACAAATTGATGAACCCCTTAAGGGGAAAAACGAAAAGTAAGAGAAAAATTAAGGGGTTTTTTTTTTCGTTTTTTTTTTCTGTTGGTATTGGTATCGCTATTAGTGCGGATATTCTAAATTTATTTTTGGGAACGGTCAAAGTATACATCGAGACGCTTCGCCCTGAACAGCGACGAGTCTGCGCGTCCTTGACTATGGCACGCGAGGTACAGTTCCAATATGTAAAACAGACTTTAAAACACAATTCACCTGGTTTTAAACATTGCAACTGTAGCTACCTACAGCGTGCCAGAGCTGAGGACACGTTGCGAGGTGGATGAGGACTGCCCCCTTAAATGATAATTAACTATAGACGACTATTTCTACGTTTGTCGGTAAACATAGTGAAAAAAACTGACGTGGAAGAGGTATGTTGGCGCAGTATATTTACGTGCGACTTCTATGAAAATTCGACTTCTGCGCATCCGCCATTTTCATCAAGATGTTTGCAAATAATAATAACTTTGATTTCACTTTGATTAACAGACCACCGGTTTACTATTATCCGTTACCGTTTTCAGGTCAAAAGTTCGCAATGATGGAGATGAAAGCCACCATATCCGAAGTGGTTAGACATTTCGAGATTCTTCCTGTCGATGAGGAACCGCAGTTATGTGCCGATCTCATATTGAGATCCAAAAATGGAGTCCATATCAGACTTCTACCTAGGAAAAAATAACTAGCCAAATTAACAATTGTTGTGCTATCTTATTTAAATTTAAAAAAAATAGCCGTATGTAGCGTACCGATAATTAAAATAAACTAAACAGATTTGCAGGACGTTAAACGCAACGTAATCTAACTAAGCAACTAGGCTTGCACTAATGGGTACTAGACAAAGGATATACTTACATATTATATACTTACATATGATACATAGAAAACACCCAAACTAGTATAAAAATATTTATTTTAAGCATAAATAATTGTACCCGGCGGGAGTCGAACCCTTAAAACCGTATACTGTGTACGATTTTGTATATATCTATCATTATACACATTATATATACACACATTATATATACACACATTATACACATACACTTATATATACATTATACACAGCCTCAATTGCTTTTTCCGTGTTTTCTTGACTCCAGGCTTGTCTCGACGTACATTTTTTATAATTTTTTATTTTTTTTATTTTTTTTTATTTACCGAATAAAACTTAAATAACATTGATTACTTAAAATTAGCATAAAAAAACCACAGAGGTTTAGATACTAATGCTAATAATCTACGTCTATCTAATAAATAAGTATATGGAGAATACAAATAGAGAAAAATAAATAAATATAAAAAGTATAAATAAATACGTCGGGAAAAAAGAAAGATAAGTTATTTCGTAAATATTAATTTTGTGGGTATAATGCAAGGTAGGTAGTTGGGTGAATAAACATTATGAAGATAGATAAGATGTGCCATAGATATAAATACAGTTGCGAAGGGTGTTTAGGTAGTGCGTTTTAAGCTTATATTTTATGTTTTTAGGCGTTAAACTATCGCGTACATCCAATGGAAGTTTGTTTATGTAACGCGGGAGTAGGTAAGCCGATGTCCTACTGCCGTATACATTGTTTCGGGTACTTTGAAATAAGCATAGACGACGCTGAGCGACCGCTCGAGTGCATACACGGTGTCTCGTTTCAACCTGGAGATTCGGTTCGAAAAATAATTGTTTTACAAACATGTATTTGAACTGTGTGTTAACTGGCAAAATTTTACAGTGTTTAAATAGTCCACAGTCGTCATTGTAAAATTGCTTGCGAATTTTTGGATTTACGATATTCTTTAAAATTCTAATCTGTAAGTCGTAGATTTTGTTGAGATGAGTGGTGAACGAGCGGCCATAACTAGTAAGCCCGTACTGTATAAACGACTCAGCCAATGAATTATACAGCATTAATTTAACTTTAAAGGGGATTCTGTTCTTGAGTATAATGATGTTGGCTAGAAACTGTCTCAGTTTATCACAGACGTGTTCTATGTGAGTAGACCAGTTTAAGTTGTTGTCAATGTGCAAGCCAAGGTATTTTTGGTTATCGACTACGTCTATGGTGGGACAGCTACATGAGACGGAGTTATTTGAGTGTAAACAACTGTGATCGTGAGCCACAACATTTTTTGTTGCTTTTCTCTTGATATAAGGTGACTTTATATGCAACAACTTAGTCTTAGTGGAGTTTACGACAACGCCAGCATCATGACACCACCTCAAGAGAGAATTGAAGTCAGCCTGTATTTTGTCGCATGCAATGTCAGGATCTTTGTCGGTGGCAACCAGGCATGTGTCATCGGCAAACTGGTAACACGTGCAGTGTTCAACGTGCTCATTCATGTCGTTTACATATGACAGAAAGTGCAATGGACCGATGACAGATCCTTGAGCCGTCCCTTCAGATGCAAATATTGGATCACTGTAAGTGTTTTCGATTTTAACCCTGAACTGCCTATTCTGTAAGTAGCTACTGCACCATTCGAGAAGAGGCCCACGCACTCCGCATTTGTCTAACTTAGAAATTAGTTACGCGGCATCGGTAAAACAACAAATCAAATGTTAAATGTTTTTTGTACCCGGGTCAAAATCGTATATGTACGATTTAACCCCTTACGGTTATGCCCCACGAGTATGATTTTGAATAGGTCATTTACCTAAAAAAGTATATCCATGAAACTCAACCGACTATTTTTTTTTAAAACCAGAAAAACACATTCTGAGAAGTAAAGAACAATGACTTACTTTAGTTCACCATAAAACTTATTATTTTAACCCAAACTAATGCAAAAATTTAGACCAGGCCACTCTGAAATTAAAATTTATTCTTTTCACTCAAATGCGTGGCCATACTGCGACAAGTGTTTGTTGACAAATAGTTCTTATTAGTTAGAACCACTGACAAGCTAAATGGCGGTAAAATTTCAATTATTGACGCGAATATCTATACTATACGGTTTTACCCGGCTATACGGTTTTGAAAGGGTCTCCCCTATGTATAGATAATATAGACATAATTTAAGTTACCTTTTATTACATTGATATTTGACTGTGGTGGTAGTATGGTTAGTATAATAATATTATAGAAAATACGTATTAAGTCGCAGAAAATAAATAAAATAATAAACCAGCATAAAGGGCGAGGGCTATAGGTATAAGTAGGCAATCTTTGCGAATAAAGGTAAATTATAATAATGTAATTTTATTCTTACCTGTTAATATTTTACTATAGTCATATACAGCGCTATAGACCGCTTCGCCAAGAGTATCCGTAAAGCAACTAACCGCCCGCATACGGGCCACCGGCCACAACCACAAAACGCCGCCACCGACATATTTCCTGTAGTTTTCATACATTTTATATGGACTCGCCGCACACGGTTGACGCCGGTGGCCGCCACACGCTTCTAATCGTCGCTGCTCGCTGCTTGTGGCCCGTACCGGCCGCTAAACGCCGACACAAAACGTCGCCACATGCCACTCGCGCGATTCCGCACCCCTCTCTCCCTTCCCCAGTTAACCTGTTCTAGTCGGGTAGTGATGGGTCAACTCGGAATAAACGTAACTCGAGTCAACTCGAGTTAAAATGCACGTAACTCGAGTTAACTCGAGTTGCAACTCGAGTTGGTAGGCATGTGTAACCCAATTAATTATTTTATAAACTTTGCCGCTTTACGCCAAAAAAACCAAACCGATTTTGATGAGACTTAGTATGTAATTAGCTGGAGACTTAAATTATTACATACATACTTTTTTATCGCAATATTCCTACGGAATCAAAATTTTTCAATTTCAATATTTCAGCAAGAACGAGGCTTACACAATGTGAAACCACGACATGTAGTTTTTTACATTTTAATCCTTCGGTCCTTACCGAGATTAGGCAATAGGACCGAAATAAAAAATAATTTATCGAATAAAATAAACACCAATTATGCGTTTTTAGGTAAGAATTTGTTAAAAATAGTACTATTATTGAACTCGAGTCCGCAAGGTTTAACTCGAGTTGACTCGAGTTAACCGCAACTCGAGTTAACTCGAGTTGGCAACTCGAGTTGACCCATCACTAAGTCGGAGGCAACGCACGCACGACACGCACGTAGTCTTGTCTCGTAGACAAATAGCAGCCACCGACCACAAGTGGCTGTCGCGCGCTTCAGCTACTTTTGTAGCTGCATCTAGCATCTAGCTTCTCGTGGCGGCGTTTGTGGCTGTGGCCGGTGGCTCGTGTGCGGGAGCCCTAAGGATTGGCGCAAACGGGCGTGGCCAGCGACAGCGCCTCAACATACTTTTTCATATATTTTGTATTGACGCACCGCAAGTTGGTGGTGGCTACTCGCTACGGCAGTGGCCACCGACTACTTGTCGTCGCTACTGGCCACACAAGACGCCGACACTCGCACTTGTCATCGTAAGCCACCGCCATCGTAAGACTGCGCAGCAGAGAGCAGGTAATATTAATGTGGCGGCCTCCGAACACCGGTGGCTGTCGCTCGCGTCTGACCACATGAGTAGAGAATAGGAACAGAAACAAAGCAGCACAACAGCGCTGCGAGCGGCCAACCAGCTTAAACCGGTTTCTTTTAGGACAATAAATGTGCATCAGTCCAGCATAAACTTTACTCATAGGTCGAATTGAGTTCGTAGAGGAAATAGTGCGCAATCTGCTGTAAATGTGCGCGGAATATAGAGAAATTATACATGAAGCGAGTACGGAGAAAAACAGGAAAAACATATTCTGCTGGAATTACGTTGTTCCAGCACGAAGATTTTTTATTTTTTTTTGCTGGGCTTATGTACATTTGTCCTAAAAGAAACCGGTTTACACTGGTTGGCCGCTCGCAGCGCCGTTGTATTAAAGCTTCGGTTCTTTGGTCTTATTCTTTACTCATGTGCTTCTGACACTGTTACAAATGTGGCGGTAGCGCGCGACAGCCACCAGTGGCTGTGGTCGGTGGCCCGTTTGCGCCAAGCCTTAGACCTATACATCATTAATGCCTACTATATATCCATCTAAATATATGGCAAGTTTAGAGTAAATATACCTACATAGCCTCGATCTGTAACGACTAATCACAAATGGGACGTCTTGTTCAAATATCTCGCACTTGGCAAACTAATTTCGTCCCAGTTTGCTCGAACGGGAAACGGACACTTCCATTCTAAATACCTACCAACGAGAATATTTCATACCTATAACTGATCCCAGGGTCAGTTTTCACACTCCTGCCCAAAAAGATTCAGGTTACATTTTATTCAATTTTTTTTTCATAGCTAATTTACGGGCGAATTGAAGCGTAATTTTCCTAACTAATTCCGCCTTCCAGGTTCCTACGACTGTATGGTGAGTAGGTATGACATGACACTGCACAGCTATTTATCTCCTTTACCAACTATGTTTCATCGTACAAAAATATCTGCCGTTCGAAATTTAAAACTCATAAGGCGAAGAAGAACATTTTCGGTCAACCGATTGAAAACTTCCTAAATTACGAAATAGAGTCGCGTATATTTTTTTTATTTTCTTACCTCGAAGTTCCAACCATGTTACAATGTTTAAAAAGTTTAGAGGATGGGATGGACAGCAGCAGCATTCGTATGAACGTATCTTACACCAAAGCCAGTAAACAAACATCCTACTCAGACAGACCTACTCTCTCATTATTTATTCCGGTTAATAATCGATAACATCACGCGAGGAAATAATTAACCAAAATGGTTTTCGGCGGCAATGTGTCAGTCATCCATCAATGAGACAATTAGTCCCTTAATATGCTACTGCACTGCTACAATTAAGGGTTTTAATGTGTTATCTAACTGGCAATGATGAGCTCATGTTGGCGACGAGCGACATGAGGCAGCAGCGGGCGACGTGTCGCGGCTACACTACTGGTTTCTATGTATTTCTATGGAACTCCCTATGTATTCAGCGACACGAAGCTAGCAACGCGTCGTTGAGCGAGCGAGCGTAGGGAGTTATAAAGAAATACATTGAAACTAGGTAGTGTCGTCGCGACACGTCGTCGTCCGCTGTCGCCTCATGTCGCCCGTTACCAACTCGTACCTTAAGTTAGATAGATAGATAGATGAATGCTTTATTTGCACAACTTAAAGTACAATACAGTCATATTAATTGTAATACATATTTCTACACATTAGGTAGGTGTAGAAACACAAAAAGCTTAAAAATAGAACGTTGCACAAATGGGCGACCTTATCGCTAAAAGCGATTTCTTTCTTTCAACCTTAGGATGGAGATGAACTGAACTGACTGACTCTCAAGTTGTTATATCGAAAAAATGACGATTTATTTTTATAATCCACACAAACTAAACTAACTTAGTAGGTACATATAGTTGAGCTAGTTTTTTATACATGTACGTCAACGCAAACTATTAACTGTCATTGCGTTGACGCACATGTATGAAAAACTGGCTCAACTTATTAAAAAACCTGGCAAGCTAACTTAGATTACTTGGCGGAGGACGGACACTCGACTAAAAGGTGTCCCGTTTTATCCCATTGAGGTACAAAACCCCAATTCCTACAGCAACCCAACTTCTATTACCTAATGCACGTGTGGATTCATGCCGGCAATGGATATGTGGTAGGTGGCCTCTCCGCCGGCCCCAGCGAGGTTGTCGTTAGCTCCTCTTCCGAGGAACGAGTGGTGAGCGGCTTCATTGCTCCGATACTAGTCTGGACAATCTGGTAGTACCGTTTTGGGTACGGAGTAGCTCTCCCTTAAGAGAACCGAATCTAGCGTTTGGGGACACGATCTGTCTATAACTGATCCCGCACGGTTGCCCTCCGGGGTGGCCGAACGGAACAGCGGACCCATCTCTTCATACTCTAGCTGGTTATAGCTTGGGACGCTATAACATATATGCGTAGAAGTCATGGAACGGGTTACCTAATGCACGATAACCATTCTCGCTCTCCACCAATGGCACCAAATTTCGAAAGAGTCACGAACGAAAGTAATGTGAAAGTACCTAATAACAAAATCTAATCCTAGTTTATATCGAAGGGATCTAAATGCAACTAAAATATATCCCAGTAGTTGGCGAGGACAGTTAACATGTTCGTGGAAACCATCCCAAAAGTTTCGGTCGACCGAAGCCACGGGATGAATAATTTAATACTTTCTGCAACGAAATATGAGTTTTATATGGTTTCGACTCAGCAGTTATTAAATATTAATATTTTTGACCGCTGTGTCGCACCAAGCCGTACATTTGTTAACAAACTGTCAACTAAGCTAACAGAAGATCGAAGTTATGTTAAATTCTGTCTTACTAAAAATAAAAATGTGAAAGTTTGTGAGTTTGTTTTTGGTTTTTGCGGGAATGAACAACTAACACACTTAAGAGGAAAGGATACCTCCTCGTTCTCCATGCATGGTCATGGCCCCTTAAGCCTCTGTAGTAGGCCAGAACTGATTTTTCTCGGACGGTTAACTATAGAATGTATTTGTAACATCAGTTTTGAAAACAATGCTTATTAAAGTTCTAGATATTTACTAGGTCCTGTACATCTGAAATTCGCTAGCGCTATCCCTTTCATGCAATTGGGGTTATATGGGCCCTTAAGTTATGTCTATTTGTTGCTCCTCCACGCAAAAATCTAAATCGATTGCGATGAAACTCGGTAGGTATGTAGATAATTGAAGAAATAACACGAGTTTTTTCCAGATAGATCGCGACTTACGCGTGTGAAACCGCGAAGTACAGCTAGTACTGAATATTTATCGCAGTTTTAAAGCGATATATAACACTTTAAGCGACCATTTAAACTGCCATAGGAGCTAAGAAAGTTTTACGACTTTTTTATTTGAAAACTTCTTAAACACGTAAAGCACGCGGGAAAATGCAATAATGCGGCACTTGCACAACAGCTGCTGAAGAAAACGTTATGTTTCTTCAAACTTACTTTTGTCCTATAATTTCGTTGAACAAAACTTTATGAAGCTCTTAAATTAAAATGTTTTATTTCTCTTCTTCTTTTCGTCAACCACGAGCGCGCTAGTCAAATAAAATAAAAGAATGATTTCACGCTCTGCTTGACTAAGTAGGTAGGCTGCACTGAAATGAAACTATACAAGTACGCAGGAATTGCTATACCATACAACATTAGATCTTTGTGCCGATTTGATTTGCACCATGTTGTCGCGCGTTTTCTATTGAAAGTAATCCATGGAACTAGTTTCGGAGATGGTCACCATCACATTCAATAGAAAACGCGCGACAACAGCGCAACATGGCGCAGATCAAATAGGTACAAAATTCACTGTGAGACCTCCTGTCCATATTATTCAGGTCAGTGGCAGGCTATGAAATTCAAGACGGCAACCTTGTTTGTGTAGGTCTACCTTCGAATAAGAACACAATGATATTATCTTCTGCTATCGTATCCACATAAAATCTGGTAAGATTTTACTGTAGTCGTAAAAAGCATAAGGGCGTCTTTATTACGACCATATCTCGAAACCTTTTGAATGTTTGGTATTTCGAGATAAGTTCAGGTTTACAGCTTGCATTATACATACACAAAGCATTATTTGTTGTAACTAAGTCGTTTCAGAAACTGTTTGAACTTTGATGGCGTCTTTTGATGACTTCATTATTAGCTTTCTATGTGTGCAATTCATATTAACAATATGAGGTTAACTTTGAGATAAGAAAGTGTTCTTTATACGGAACCAGCTGACCCGTACTTTTATTTATTTTTTGTACTAGAAAATGTAATATTTTACATGAAGAATAGAGTATCGAAAAATTTACGTGCCCCTTGCCTGCCGGCCGAGTGCGCTACATGGGAATCCACGTGACACGGTGAATTAATGATAATGCATCTGCCCCGTTTGTTTTTCGACTAAGGCTAGTTCATAATTTTTTTTCGACTTTAAAGTTGTTTTATGGCGATTTCCACTCGGAAAAACAATCGGACCAACGCGTTGGTCAGATTCCACTCTGATTTTTCTATTTTATATCGATTTTATAGATTTTCCTTTTTATAAATAAATTTACCTTTTAAAGTTTACTAATGTATTCTTTTTTACATGTAAAAACCCATTCAATTGTCTTTTGAGAGGTCGGTTGCCACAACTGATTACGAATATCAAGGCAGCCAAAGAGGCAATAACTTTCATGTCTACACCCAAACCTTTTGCATTTTCATAAAACTAGAGCAAACGAATCCACAAGATATTAAATCCCAAGATAAATTTCGACTTTCAACTACATATTATGGCTAACTTTTACTCTATGAATATTTTATTCAGATTTTTGGGCGTCATCTTTCAGACACAGTTGTTTCCCTAAGGCTGGAAAGTCAGGTTTCGGTGGGTTCTTAGAAACTGATCGTGCCTGTAGAATTACACAAATAAAGAAATACTAGAAATAGAACAAATAAATAATAATATAAACAACTAAAGATCGTGCGAAGTGGAGACGTAAAAGTAGGAAAGCGGACTCCGGGCTGAGAGAGGGATGCAACCGGGAACATCGTGAGGATGATGATGAATATAAACACCTGTATAATATTATAACCCTTGTATAATAATATAAAAGCACATGTTTACTACTATGTACCTACCTATAAGGTGCATATTTGTTTGTCAGAAAATAAGTAATATCACTTACAATTGGGATCTCAATCTAAAAAGTAAAAGTACATTTAACAATAAAACTTTTCAAGCTATTTGTCTGATTAATAATAAAATTTCATTGATATCTGTTTCATATTAACATTATTTTAACTACTAAGTAAGAAAGTACTACAACGTTATGAATATTGCCTTACACTCGAAACTTTTAAATTAAAATACGTTTGATAGCAGTCCCGCCATTTAAAGGTTGTCGCCAGAATGGTACAATTAACTAAGATACAGTTTCATTTAACTTTTCTCGTCTTCATTTGCACAGAATACGAGTATATTATCTGAGATATTATCTAGGATTATCGCTGGATTGGAGAGATTTAGGGATCATTACTTTGTTATCGCTTATTAGATATAGGTACTTTTAGTTTTAATTTTAGGCTGTGGTTATATATACTTAGTTGTGTTTCTTTGAATATTTAAATAGAACTTTTAGTTAAGGTTAGGTGGGGTAAGTAATACGCCATCGTCATCAGGATGCGGACGAGTACGAACGTATTTCCGCGCTCGACTCTGACACCAAGCGGTGTGTGAGGAACCAGTAGAGTTTTAGTTGGTAAACCGCTGGTCGACCTCCACCATTAGTTTAGTAGGGAGCCCCACACATCCCCACCGTACCCACAAGGACGGTGGGACGTGGGACGGTACATAAGGCGCATTTCACCACCTTAAAAAAATGCGGGGCAAGTAATTGGGGCCTATTTAGTTAACACCTATGAATAAACAAGAAAAACTGTTTGTCATGTACCCTTTTTTGATACACTATGTTTGTTGATATAATAAGGTAATGAAAAAGTCAGTTCTTGTTCCAGTACCAGCAACTTAGGGTGTGCGTCGATATTTAATTCAGTCAGTCAATCAATTCAGTAAGGACTTTAAATTTTGTATGTATAAATTTCCATCCTGCATCCTGCCTGCTATATCGAAGGTCAACCACGGTAAGGGCGATAAATAAGAAACACTCTCAAAAGGCTACTAAATTATCTACTATTTTTAGGGTTATCCCGAGAGGCTTTGGTTTTAGGTAGGAACGAATATTCGCCGTATTTATAAAGTACGTATACTCTAAGTAGTTATTGGATTGTTTTAGGAAGGAAAGCGTGATGGAATTTTGTTCATATTAAATGTTTTTAGCTCGAAGCTCCAATGTTGTTAGAAATTCTAGTCTCAAACAAAGACCTGTTGCAAAATCGCTATCGATTCATCTGCATTCATTTGCATTTTGAATATTCAAAGGATTCAAAGGTCACATCACAAGCACAGAATAAGTAAAATACGAGGATCGGAGGGCTCTCCACCAGTAATGTAGCTTCATAGAAAGCCGTCGAAATTTCGCGCCGCTCTGTCGCGAATTCACCGCCACGGTATGCGACGGTAAAAGCTGTACGTACATACTACAAAATAATTCAAGGCAGTAATAGTACAATATACGCCGCAATTGTGCGATGACTTGCAACAGACGCCAGCTTCGTTGTTCATTCGTTGGTACTTCCTAGCTCCAGGCCAGTATGATTACGTACTTATGTTGCTGACAAATCTCGATAGAAACAATTGAAATTATAGATTAAGTACATGTCAATTTTTACGTCTATCAGTCGCTAACAAATTGCCATTGCAATTAAAACTGGCGATTGTTACTGTCAAACTGTATATTCGTAAACGCATTAATCAACAATTTCAATTGTTTCAATCGAGATTTATTAGCAACAGATTTACGTAATCAACTAGTAAGAGTAAGTCAATGCCGACCATAAAAACACACACACACACTTAAAAAAACATAATATAAAGAAATCATTGTAAAGGTTTCGATGAAAGAAATATTCTTCTTTGTACGTAACCAGTTTCCATGGAGGAATTATTTTACTTTATACAAGGAATTAGTATAATAATTCGGATATGGACGGGCAGGGAGAAGATAAGTCAAACAATATTTTAGACTTTATGTACAGGTTTATTATCTGCCTGTCTGCTTTTATAAATCACACTAAAATACTTCTTTATTTTCCTTCTAGTTTCAGCGTTAAATTTTAAATAGGCATTCAATATTTATTTTGAATGTGTAACCTACTTATAATTTAGTTGGCGTGTGTACGATAAAGCGTTCTATCTATCTATCACGTCCCAGCTGTACAAGATTATAAAATTCTCAGAGATTTCCATGCAATTGCGTCATTATTCTTACACTCGGTATTAATGTTCCTACATTATGGAGAGCTATTGCTTTACAAAAGAGGAATTTAAGGAAAAAATCGGATAAAAAACTTTATCTAGTGCTGTGATATTATAAACGTATAGGTAGTGATATGGCTCACCTAGTGTTAGAGCTTTCATCTCGCCCTAATATCTCTGACTTGACCTAACGACTGCTATTACGCGGCGAAGTATGGATGGCACGTAGACCGCTCTCTAAGTTCTGCCTTTGAATTGCTTATTTTTTTTATTTTTAGCCTATTTTGTCCCACTGCAGGGCAAAGGCCTCCCTCTCTTCTCTCTACTCTTCCCTGTCCAGTGCTAGTTGGGCCCAGCCTCTATTGTGCGAGTCTAACTCGTCCCACCATCTCCTCCTGGGCCTGCCGCGGGGTGCCTGTTTGAATTGCTTGCCTTGTGAAAATTATTAATAGTACAAATATTGTCACTGTAAAAGAGCTCATTGACCCAGCTGTTCTTGCCGATCTTAAGGGCCCCCCCCATTCTGAAAAACTAAATATCCATGTCGGGCGCATCGAAAATTGTTGATTATTTCATGGCGGAATGTCGTAGAACTTTTTTTTGTGTACAGATTGTAGGCGACATTGTTTCCGATATTTTAGTGCAGTTTCCATGCAAATATGTCGAAACGTATTGAAGCCTATCGACATTTTAGCCAAATCAGACATTTTTTGTCTAAAATTTGGATAGGCTTTGCACCATTATGAGGTTCTTGTCTTAAAACTAGGACCAAAATGTAGAAAATAATGTCACCTACAATCTGTGCACATAAAAAAGTTCTACGACATTCCGTCATGAAATAATCAACAATTTTCGATGAGCCCGACAGGGATTTTCAGTTTCAAGGTAGTTGACGTTGTTACTCCTCTTAAATGGTCGTGCTGGTTAACTAACGCTTGGCGCGATCATTACTTGTTGCTTGCCTTGTGAAAATTATTAATAGTACAAATATTGTCACTGTAAAAGAGCTCATTGGCCCAGCTGTACCTGCCGATCTTAAATGGTCGTGCTGGTTAACTAACGCTTGGCGCGATCATTACTTGGATGAGTGACCGATAAATTTGTGTGACAAAAAAAAACATTTTCTCGAGCTCCTCCGTGCTTCGGAAGGCGCAAGCAGAGTTGGTCCTGGTTGTTATCTCTGATAGCAGTCGTTAAGTCAACTAAGAGGCCGTGACCTTAAAACTCTGCCACCAGACCACACCAATATACGAAGAAGTTATATTAGAACTTTAGAAGTGATATTTAGCATCCGCTCAAACCTCTGTGGTAATACTACCTTGTAATGATACCTTGTAATTTGTTTTAATGTTTATTCTAGTAAATAAGTTTCAAAAAGTAGAATTGTAATATAAATAAACAATAAATTGTAAATTTTTCTTCTGTTTTCGCGATGTTGTATTGAAATTAAGAAGAAAAAAAGGGATCTTCCTATAGAAGGGACCTGGAAAGGTCTCGAAACGTTGAGCGTTGTAACAATGCTAAAAGTAATAAACACCACGCGATTAAAGCCGAAAACTGTCTTTAATTTTAATAAATTGTAATACAAACATAAATAAACATCGCACAGTCATATAATAAGGACACTACTAGTATTTTATAATAAAGTTTAGAGATGTATTGTCGCCGTCTGCGGCCGGTCGTCAACCGGCGCGCGGCGCTAAGTGACCATTCGTCCAATTACCCGGTTCATAGCAGCTGACTGTTGGCTCCACTTGCTCGGATTTCACACCGGATTACATTTACACCCGAAAACCACCCTGTTTAGTTTAACTTTAATTAATTCCAACATTTAACTGACCTTTACCTAATTAATTCGTGGTGATATGCTTCGGTAACTCGGTTATCTAGTTTATTGTCGTTTGTACGAAATTATTTTTATTTTTAAGCTATTGCATAGCTTTTATCGCGGGCTAACACCTAAAACCTAATACCCCCCACTCCGCCTACCATGGCAACGTGGTACAAAAAAAAAAGCATAAGTTGATAAAAATGCTATGCAATAGCTTTACCGCGGCAGTCCCCGAGTGCCACACATTTTTTTTTTAAATCTTGGATACACTGCCGGGAATTGCCGTTAATTATCATGATGATGTTCGTTGTGAATGTTAGTGTAGCCACTACAAACGCGTAAATTATTGCAAATAATTATCGCGATAATAGGCATTGACGTTTCCCGTTACTGTAGCCACAACATAAAGACAGTTCGCGCGGCTCGGTACTACTCAGGTAATCTAATTAGGTACAGGTTTACTTTTTTTAATGTTTACTTTTTTTTATCCAATTCCAAATTAAGAATTGGATAACAAAGTAGACATTCGATAAAGTAAGTAGAGTGAATAGGTACACCATTGTGATTTCAAGGTAACGCTAAAGGCAGAATTACACAGTTCAGCCACATTGATGTATAAATAAAATAAATAAATAAATTGTGATTGAACAAAGACATTGAATCATTCACTTTTATGTTTATACGATTACGAATAGATTACGAAAAGTGAACCGTGTTATTCTTAAAAACGGATAGCATTCATTTTTACGCTTAATATTTTTTTTACTAATTTAAAATCAAACATTTGTTCAAATATGTGAAGCTATGTCTGGCGCCGGTATTACAGCATATGCCAAGTGCCATCTGTTACACGCAAACATGCATACCCACAGCCACATTACTAACCGGGTAGGTAAGGACGTGTCTGGAAAATTAAAGGATAAATAAATGTAAAGAGGTTTTCATGTCCCCAGACTTTAATGGAGGAGACAGACGTGTCGGGTGCTAGACGACTGTACTAACGACTGTGTTTGTGGTTTCAATGTAACATGCCTTTTGGGACGACTTGCTTCGTACCTACCAGCTGTTTTGGTGTAATTTTATTATGTATTCTGTTAACTTTACTCATTCTTACTGGTATAAATCCGGAATCCTAAGTCAAATACCAAAAAATTACTGCTAAGGTGTGGTACCCAAAAGGCTATAGCTAGTAGTTCATAAATGCCCATTCGTATTTATGAACTACTAGCTGCGCCCTGCGGTTTCACCAGCGTAAGTCCCGATCCCGTGGGAATATCGGGATCAAAAGTAACCTATGTTACTCAGGGTGAATGTAGGGGGGCGGATCGTCTTACACAAATTTTTAACTCCTAACATCGGAGGTCCGAAAATGTTTCACACACCATTTTAAATCATAATGATCATTCTTCATAATTTTTTTATAACATAAAATTTAAAATACATAATCATTGAAATTCATAATATCACTATTATGAATTTCGTTTTTACTAAAATTTGTTTTAAAAAATTTCTTAATTATAAGTTTTTTATCCATAATTATTGAAAATTATAATGTCTAAATTCATACATTTGTTTCGCCTAATATTGTTATCTTAACCCACGTTGTACTCGAACTTGGAAAAAAATACACGGAGCACACCGACTCGGATAGGTTAGGTTTATGTTAGAACATGATTACACGCAGCGCTTTGGCGAGCGAGCGTGCCGCGGCAGCGGTCGCCAAAGCGCCTAATACTATACATAAAAAAGCGTGATGTATCTTAATCATAAGTGTTTTTATGAAGATCGACAGAACACAAGTCAAAAACAATCGAAAATTTCCGTTAGAGTTTGATAATGGGGTAGTTCATAAAAGAAGTTTTGTTACAGTTGCCTTTATTAATATAAATAATCTTAGTAACACATTATAAATAATAGCAATATGATCATGAATGTTATGAAGAAAAAAAAATCTGAAAAATAAAATTATGATTTTAAAATGTTCTTGGTAGTAACAGTATGAATAAAAAAAATATGATCACTAACTGTTATAAGCTCCGATGGTAGTAATAAAAATGTCTGAATAAAAAAAGTATGAAAAGTAAAATTATGAAGAGTGATTATTATGAACACAAATCGATAGTAAGACAAAGAATATGACTTAGAATTTTATGTGAGCCAATATGGACCCTGAATGTAGCTTTATTTTTGAAATCGGTCCGGTACACACACACACAAAATACAAATCTTTTCTCTTTATAATATTAGCATAGAAGTATAGATAATAATAATATGTATTTAATATAGTGGGTAGGTAAATAACATACATATAAGCAAAATATTAAATTTAGATGTACAATATGCTACAGTATCGGGAGCAATTCAGCAGAGGCTCAAATTCCATAACGTGTAACAATGTAGGGAATATTCCAAACTCCAATGATCGTTTCGCTTCGTCACAGAATACTGACAAATTCCTGCCACAACATCTACCATAACTAACTATGAGAGAGTTATTGAGATTACATTAATAACAATATAATTTACAGTGCTATTATGTAGGAATGTTACATAATTTTCACGAGATTACTTACCTACCTGGGTTCGTAAAAGTCTCTAAGCCGTGTTCCTATGTGGAAAAGTGGAATGAAAAATGAAAAAACATACAACGGACGATCTTTTTACCGTCTATCGGATTGACTTGGAAATGATTGACCCGGGCCAAAGTCAGACTGCAGAGCTCTCTCTCTTTTGACCTGCATCTATTGCCCTAATAATCGAACGCTGGGCGATTTGATAGCAGCAAAGAGCAAAGCCAGGCACCTCGCTGCATGTTGGAGTGGGCGTATCTAATATTGTTTGTTAAAATATAATTTACCGGGTCTTAATTGCCTATTAACTATGTTACAAAGGCCTTGGTCGTGCGTGAGAAGAACAACTATGTTACTTTTGTAACATAGACACAACTATGTTACTTTTGTAACATAGTTGTGTTATTAGACTATTGTAACATAGTTGAAGTCGAGGTAAGAAAATAAATAATTATTATATTAATATAATACGCGATTAAGGCCCGGCAAACTGTAACTATGGATCTACCTACATGTTCAAAAAATGTGCCATCGACACAACGACAAAGAGGAAGGGTTGAAAATAAGCATCGTATGAATGGTCCATGACGTCATTTCATCTAGTGACATTTAAAGTCGAGTTTACAAACAGGGTCGAGTTTATAATGAGCCACCTTTGACACCAGATTACTCTCAACTTCGCGTTTATCGGTCATTCTGTTACACCTCGTCGTGGTAATTGCTCGTTATTGTTAAATTGGTGTTAATATAACAGTACGGTGTTGTTATTACAATGCCAGAGAGTAAGTACACTGATATTTTAGAGTAAATTACATTATTTTTGCTTTGGGACTACTTACTTAATACCCTCTTTTAGAAACTTAGGTCAAAAATGTACTTAAACTCAAACAAAAAACTGATAATTTTAAAGGAATAAGTAAATAAAGAGCTCTCACTTTCAAATAAATGAATTGGATTTTGTTAAAAAATTAATAGTTTATTTACATATATTTACATAGGTACATATAAGAAATATAAAACTAAAATAACAAAATAATAACTTATATTAAAATAACCCACCCCGAATTGTACCCGGCGCAAAGGTGCCCATAACGCTGGCAGCATTACCGCGTTGAATGGCAATAGCTAACCTTTGCTTAAATGTTTTGTTTACATTTTTAATCTAAGTTCTGGAATAGGGTGTGTTGTGTTTCTTTTTACATGTTACAACAGGCCTTTATCTACAACTATCAACGTTCCACGGGACAGGAATTTCACCCGCGTATAATATATAGATAGATAGGTATAGAGCGGTGTTGGTCTAGTGGTAGATACCCCGGCTTTCATTCTGAGAGTCGTGGGTTCGAATCCAGACCGACCGCGCACCAATGTCTTTTTCTTTAAGAAAAAGGTATGTGCGCTAATAACATCGCTCTTACGGTGAAGGAAAAACATCGTGAGGAAACCAACATGTCCTAGGACTCACCACGGTCCGAAGACATGGGATATTCAGTGTTTTCTATGTATCATATGTATGTATTTACAAAAAAAAAAAGTATAATATGTAGTATATCCGTTGTGTGTTATGTATGTTATATGTAGTACACCTAATAATATGTAGTACACCTAGTGCTTAGTTTGGGGCTATATTGCGCTGTGTGTAACGTCGTGCAATATTAATTTATTTTTTTTATTTTGTATAAGTTCCGGTCCCGCGGGATTATCGGTATAAAAACTAGTCTAAGTGTTATTCTAGATCCCCAGCTATCTACATAGAGAGTTTTGTCGCAAGTGGTCAAGCGGTTTTTGTCCTTTCAGCCGCCATTAGGGCATGAATCCCGGGATCCCGGGATATCGTAATCCCGGGATCTCGGACGCAAAAGTTCGATATTATAATCCCGGGATTGAGTGATCCGATATCGAGATTTGAGTAATTTACTATTTGGGTATAAATTAAGGTTTTTAGCTATATTTTTCCTCATGGAATGATTGAATAGAACTATTAAAATTAAACCCAAATTAGTCTACCCCTGAGGAAGAGATCTGTAAAGATTTAGAAGCGTAGGGAATTGGTAAAATGTTTAAAACAATAAAAGTAACGTGATTCATTGCAATTTTTAAGACAATTATTTTTTATACAAGCTCGCATGCAATTTTTTTCTGCTAACATCATTTTAGTGGTGCGCCTAGAATTTGGCGCGAAAGTTTAGACACTTTCGGGTTTAGGGTATTTGTCCGCCATATTTCCAAAATAATGGGGTCGACGGCCCTCGGGGTAACTTATTTACGTAGTGAAACCACTAGAGTCTTAAATATATTAAATATTTTAAATTTAACACATTTTTATTGTATTAAATTCGTCTTTTTAACGATATCTAAAATCTCAGTATCAATCCCGGGATCCCGGGATTGAGCTCTTAATATCGATATCGTCCCGAGATTAAAAACCTTCCGATATTGCATGCCCTAGCCGCCATGGTAACCGAGGTTTGGTAACCAGTTACCTATGAAGAAATTTTGCTCTTTCCTCGTAATCCGTGTACAGGAGCAACAAATACACCCTAAATCACCTAAGTGATATGAGTAGGAAGTAGAATAGAAGAATTGAATGTAATTTTTTGCTTTTGTAAGACTAGACAGGGTTATTGGAAATTAGTGAGCATACTTTTAAGGGTTTGTTTTTCATGTCCTGGCGAACAACTTTTGTCCTAGAACTCGTGGAAATTCGTTGTTTTTTCGATAGCTTAGAGGACATGTCTACTTGAAAAAACAGCTGTTTTCTACTACAAACTTGTTAAAAATAATCTTTCTTTTCAGTCTCAAACGTAAAACAGTTGCAAACCGGTTTAGAGGTTCAATATACAGATGGAAAATCTATAACGTTTGAAGATTGTTGGCTTCGAGATCAATGCAGGTTAGTGTAAATTAGTGTAATAAAACATATAAAAGATATTTAAAAAAAATATAAACCTATCATCCGAGCGATGTTCCCGGTGTTCCCGCCAACCCTCTCGGGAGCCCGAGGTCCCCTAAACCCCAAATATTTGGGGTTGGCGCAGTAGGTAAATCATCATTGACCATACCTTCTGCTAATAGATATGGCAATATTTTTACGGCCGGCCGCCTGCCTGATACCAACCCGTCTAGGGACCAAGCAGTTTATCCGCCACCACGCTAGGAGAACTTAATTTCTGTTAGTCGTCCCTACATCCCTTAGTCGCCTTTTACGACACTCACGGGTAGAGATGGGGTAACCCTATTCTATACCGGGGCTACATGGTAGAACCTAAAAAAATATAAACCAACTATTCATTATTATAGAAATACGGGTCTAGATCGCGTTGTAGATACTGATTTTTACCAATTTCCATCCAAGATCTAAGAAAGTTTTGCAACTGCAAGTAACTTTGCATAATAAAGCCCGGAAATTTAAGGATACTCTAATGTAGATCACTAACTAAATCAAGTGTTATCCTACCAACAGTGTTATGTAAATTATTGTTAATTGAAAACTGTTTTAGGTGTTCCCAGTGTTACCACGCAGATAAACACCAGAGAGCATTGCATCTGTTAGACATTCCCGACGTGAACATTGTTAGCTTCCAATTTGATTCTCTTGAAATTTCTTTGACATGTAAGTATACTAATTTACAACTTACGAATAAAACCAATCAGGTGTATTACAGGCATTACAATTATTTAATTGTTAAACTTAATTGTTAATTTTAGTAGGTAGGTACACACACAAATTAAATGGGTGTGTATGGGGCCCACTAAGATCTTTGGGCCCAAGCCAACCTCACCTGCTAGCTTGGTGCACCTGCTGATGAACGGACGAGGCTCTGGCGCAGACTTTCCCCTCGGGGTTGGGAGGTCAGACGGCAGTCGCTCCCGTAAAAGTCAAAATCAGCCAAATCCAAAAATGGAAAGTTTAGAAAGAGATTGCCACAGAGATAGGGCGCCGCCGCATAACGGCGCGCAGGAGCTTCGCCTGACTCCTGTGGTAAGTGGACGAGGGCTACCGTGCCACGGGCGGGCACGGCCAAAGACGTTAGCCCCTAAACACGATGTGAAACTCCGCTTCGCAACGTGGAACATTGGCACGCTAACCGGACGCGCGAGGGAGCTAGCCGACGTACTTTCAAGGCGGAAGGTGGCCGTGGCGTTCCTGCAGGAGACTCGATGGAAAGGCAGCAGATCCCGGCTCATTGGGAATGGCTACAAGCTGATCTACACGGGTGCACCTGGTGGAGAGAACGGGGTGGCTGTGGTGCTCGCTGAGAGGTTGCATGACGATATCTTGGAGGTGAATCGCTTTAGCGACCGACTTATGTGCGTGAAGGTGCTTATTGGGGGGGTCCCTACCCACTTAGTAAGTGCTTACGCGCCACAGGTCGGTTGTAGCGACGCTGATAAGAGGTCGTTTTGGGATAAACTCGGCGAGGTCCTTGGGGCTATCCCGTTGTCACAGGGAATCGTTTTGGGTGGTGATCTGAACGGTCATGTGGGTGAGATGGGGGCGGAGTTTGAACGTGTTCATGGAGGCTACGGGTATGGTAGTCGGAATGCGGAAGGAGAAGAAATTCTGCGTACGTGTGCCACTGCCGACCTGGCACTCGTGAACACATATTTCAAAAAGAAGCCCGACCACTTGATCACCTACAAGAGCGGGGGGCGCGCTACCCAAATCGATTTCCTAATCACTAGGAGACACCATATCGGCTACGTGGCCAACTGCAAAGTCATACCCGGTGAGAGTCTCACTGCCCAACACCGTATCCTTGTCATGGATCTCTGTGTAAAGACCAAAGACAAACGACCGGAACCATGTCAGCGCCGAATCAGATGGTGGATGCTTGATGAAGTCAAGTCCCAGATGCTCGCCTCAGCAATCGGCGACAAATGTGCTAATGCTGAAGGCCAATCGGTACAGGAACACTGGGACAGGATTCAAGTATCTATCGCTGATTCGGCGCGTTCGGTCCTCGGTATGTCTAAGGGAGGACGCAAGTGTGACAAGGAAACTTGGTGGTGGAACGACACAGTCCAGAGGGAGACTAGGGTGAAGAAAGCCCTCTTTAAAAAGTGGCAAGCGTCCAACTCTCCTGAAGATCGCGACGCGTACAGGTCTGCCAAACGTGCCACAAAGAGAGCAGTAGCCAGAGCCAGACGGGACCACTTACAGCCATTGTACGATAAGTTGGAAACGCCTGAGGGGCAGAAGCTTATTTATAAGTTGGCACGTTCTAGGATCAAAGCGGCACAGGATATATCCAAGTGCCGCTGTATAAAAGATCCTAATGGTAACCTGCTATGCGAGGACCTCGCGGTGAAGGAGAGGTGGCGCTCTTATTTCCACGAGCTGCTCAATAAGCAGTATAAAGAGGTGCAGCCACCGGAACTCCCTCCGAATCTAGGACTTGTGCCACTGATAACGCCTGAGGAGGTGCGCAAGGCTCTTCGCTGCATGAAGAATCGGAAAGCTGTCGGCGCCGATGGAGTCCCTATCGAAGTATGGAAAGCTATGGGTTCTCATGGTGTGGGCATCTTAACCAACCTTTTTAACCGCATACTCGAGACCGGCAGAATCCCCGCCCAATGGAGACTGAGTGTTATCACTCCAGTGTTCAAGGGCAAGGGATCTGTGCAGGAGTGTGGAAGTTATCGTGGTATAAAGGTCATGTCCCACACCATGAAGCTCTACGAGCGTATAGTTGACTCTCGGATCCGGCAGGAGTGCACTGTCTCGGAGGGCCAGTATGGTTTCCGCCCCGGTCATGGTACCATGGACCCTGTTTTCGCCCTAAGGATCGTTATGGAGAAATACAGAACGAAGAATACGCCTCTGCATTTTCTGTTCCTGGACTTGCAGAAGGCCTTCGACTGTGTTCCTCGCGTGATGATCTGGTGGGCGCTGCGGTCCAAAGGGGTGCCTGAAACTTATATTGAAACCATCAGGGACATGTACCGAAATTCCGATTCAGTGGTGCGAACTGCTGTTGGTGACACTAAATCTTTCCCCATTACAGTCGGAGTCCACCAAGGATCCGTCCTAAGTCCGTTTCTGTTTAGCGTAATACTGGACGCACTGTCCGTAATCATCCGAGACGCACACGAGCAGCCCCCGTGGATGCTCATGTATGCTGATGATATTGCGCTAGCGGACTCGGATAAGGGACGGCTTGGAAGGCGTGTAAATGCGTGGAAAGAGTCACTTGAGAACGGCGGTTTGCAACTCAACGTAGCGAAGACCGAATACTTGGCTAGCAATACCACAGATCCCACACCTGTCTGCGTAGACGGTCACATGGTCGAGCGGACAGACCAGTTTAAGTACTTGGAATCTGTGCTTCACGAGTCCGGCGACATCGATTGTGACGTCAAGTCCCGCATTTCGGCAGCTTGGGCCAAGTGGCGAGAGGTAACTGGTGTCATCTGTGACCCGAAAATGCCGGTTAAACTGAAGGGACAGGTCTATAAAACGATCATTAGACCTGTCATTTTGTATGGTAGTGAGGCGTGGCCATTGCTTGAGCGACATAAGCAGGAGCTGCGTGTCACGGAGATGAAGATGCTGCGCTGGATGTGTGGAGTGACGCGAAAAGACCGCGTCAGAAACTCCCGCATCAGGGGCAGCCTTCATGTCCGAGACATTGCAGACAAACTGCAAGAATGCCGCTTACGGTGGTACGGCCACGTTCTACGGAAACCGGCCAGTTACGTGGGAAACAAATGTCTTGCCATGGCGCCCCCGCCCGGCCGCGGCAGATTGGGAAGACCCAAGAAGTGCTGGCTTGACGTTGTAAGATCGGATATGCGTGCAAATGGCCTCACTACACGGGATGCCGAAGATCGTGCGAAGTGGAGACGTAAAAGTAGGAAAGCGGACCCCGGGCTCTCGAGAGAGATGCAACCGGGAACAACGCTCGGATGATGATGATGAGGTACACACACAAATTAAAACCTTTTTTTTTTTTTTTAAAAGCAGTACCTATTTCCTAAGTGTGGTCAACACTAAGATAATGTTTACGGTGTGGTCTGTTTTAAGTAAAGTGTCAGTGGCGTCGTGCCTTTTATTAGTGGGATTAACACAAAATACCTTCTTACGTTCTAGGGAGCGACGGCCACAAATCTTCATACTCATCCGACTTCCTCAACTCTTTCGACTACAAAACATGGACGAATCGTCGAAAGCATAAACCAATTCTATGGCGCGGTCACAAAGTAGCAGACAAGGTTGCAAGAGTCCACGTCTCAGAGTTTCTTAGCTCTACTGTTGGTACCAGAAGGGTATTCCAGTCTCTGCTTGACTATGGAGTCTCATTGATTGAGGGGGTAATGAATTGTTTGAACAGTATCGAATGTTATTGTTTGAATAAGTAATGGTATTGGCGAATGAGATTAATGAGTATTGACCGCGTTACACAGAAAAACGTAACCCGTAGATTGATGAAAATGTTAATTTAGATAGATAGTACGCTTTATCCAGGTTTTACTAATATTATAAACGTAAAAGTATGTATGTATGTAATTTTGTTACTCTTTTAAGCAAAACAGTCACATTTTATGATAAGGCGCTTTGTTTACAATATATTAAGTATATTATATTAAGTGAACGTACGTTGAGTTACGTAGGTCAGTTCGGACAACGTTCACGAACTAAACAAAAATAAAAAGATAACAAAAAAATATAAAAATATCATCTTATTGTATGGGAGCCCCACTTAAATATTTATCTAATTCTGTTGTTATAGCGGCCACAGAAATTCATCATCTGAGAAAATTTCAAATGTCTGTGACGGTTCATGCGATACCGCCTGGTGATAGTGGTGATAGACAGACGGACAGTGGAGTCTTAATAATAATGTCCCGCTTTTATTACCATTTAAGAACAGAACCCTAAAAAACTATCCTGCAAATCGGAATAGCTACTGTGGGTTTCTTACCAAAACAAAAAGTTCTAACGAAACTTCGTCACAGAGGAAATGAAAATTAAAAGCTTTATCGAGTTAGTAGGTACTCAATGAAGCTCTATACTAATGCATAGTATAGACGTGCGAAACGTAAACTACCATTTAAATCGAGAGAGCATCGCATAAATACGAACCTAGTTAATACCCCTCTCGCATAAGACCGTAGTTTCATACGACCCGTATAGTGGTTTTGAAGGTGAATTATTAAATTGAATACCTAGGTATATTATACGTCCTTAGTAGTAAACTTCTATTGTTATTGACTTTCGATAATAAACGTTTTGAAATACCCGAGCTTTATTATGACATGATTCTGTGAGAATATCGGGATCAAAAGTAGCCTATGTTCCTCAGGGTGCGAATGTAGCTTTCTAATGGGGAAATAATTTTTGAAATCGGTCCAGTAGTTTTTGAGTTTATTCATAACAAACATACAGACACACATACACACACACAATTACAAATCTTTCCTCTTTTAATATTAGAATAGATATAGATTGGTATATTTATCTGGGTCACGGGTAAGTCCTGATCCCGTGGGACTATTGAGATTTGGTTGAGACAAAAGCCTATGTGTTAATCCAGATCTCCAGCTATCTGCATACCAAGTTTCATAGCAATCGCATAGGTAGTTTTTTTTAAAGAGTAACAAACATAATCGTTAACCACATTTCGTCACAAAATTTTACCTCTAAAATATTAGTAGTACAGACAGAATTCAATTTCAGTATGTCATAAAATGATTGCAAAAATAATTCACGATTCAATTGCAAATAACCGTTTCGACAACAAACCTCAGACCACAACACCACAGGCTTGCATTGCGCTCAAACATATTTAATTAAATATATTTAAAACTCATTTAAGGGAAATCGCAAATTGAACTGTAACGCAATCTATAAATAATATATACTTATTACCATAATTTTATAATGAGGTAATATGTTGGGGGGGTAATCTCCGAAACCACTGTACCGATTTTGATGAAATTTAATATGAAGCTACATTGCCTAATATCTTTATGGGTAACATGGACGTTACATTCTTGCGATTGGAGCTTGCGTGGGAGAAACCTCGGAGTACAGTAAACAGTAAATGTAAAAGGTTAAACACGTTTTACAATTTTATTGCGAATCGCCATAAATAACTTTCTATATTTGTATGAAAACTTCGCAACAAAATAGAACTTGTAATACTATTTATTCGATCATAGTACTAAATTGGGTTCATGCTAGGTACATTGTAAAGAAATTCTTTGATAGGTAATTAAATAATTCTACTTCTAATATTTCTTTGTGCAGGTAGAGCCCAATGTGGCGGCGACAGAAGAAGTCTGCAAAGCCTTGGGCGGAATCCAGCACACGTTGTTTGGAGGGATGTGGGAGTTCTCCTCTGTTAAGGAAGACCACGCTGACACAGCTTACACTGACCTGCCACTAGCTGTTCACAACGACAATACTTATTTCACTGAAGCCGCTGGGTAAGGAAGGGCTATGGTTAAGTGAAAGAATAAAATTGAAATTAATATCTTACGACCTCTTCTCTTCTTTATCTACTTCCTTTTGTATAGTGCTGAGGCTGACCTAATATTAGAGTTTTCAAGTTGCCTTAATCTTTAACTTGACCTTATGACTGTTAACGTGGATAACAACCGTGACCAAATTATGGGTGCCTTCCAAGGAGCTCTAAAAATGTTTTTGTCACACACATCAACGACTTCTGTGGCGCGACGAAAATGGCTGAAGGATCGATTCCCGGCCTGATTTTTTTTAATGATCTTCAGATGTTTGTTTCTATTTCTGGATATGTCTATGTGTTTACCTTAAGTCGTATGTCTATAGGTTGTCGTTGTAATTCGTTGTCTAGTATCCATATCACAAGCCTATTTGCTTAGTTTGGGGCTAGATGACGCTATACCCAACATTCTGTACCTTATACTCACTTTAATAAATCCTTGGTCAGAGTAGGTATAACAGATAACAAAACAAAGATTTTGTTGAAATATTATGTTGAATTGGGCTGTGTGACACAAATACAAAAATGTAACCTCTCTGTATCCTAATGCACATTTGAAAAATGAGACAATTTTCTTTGAAAATATGAAAAACGTAAATAAAACATGACAATCCCTTTTCTTATCCTATAGACAATCTAACCGCACTTTTATATTACTGACTTCCAAATCGACTATACGGTTTTCTTTGAGGCAAAATACCGAACAAAGAGCTAAAACATATTGCGCGCATTTCTCGTCATTATTTCAGAGTTTATTTCGAAAAAGCTTTGGCTTGTTGGCAGCTTTCAAATTCTGTTTAGTAATTCGCTCACGACACTTCGGCAATTCCACTGCTGTAGTGTTCGCTTCAAATAATGGAGGTCTCAATTCTCTTACCGAAGTCGCATGCCATTTGTATAAATTGCCCATAGATTTGTTGCTCAGTCTCAGTACGCTCGAGTTGCTCGCTTCGCATTTGATTATAATAAGAGCGGAGTGTTTCGATGTCGATAACCTTGACGGAAAATAACCACACCTATAAATTGATTTGATATCCTTTCAGTGGAGTTTCAGTTAAAGATTTCATTGCTTAATGGAGATTTCTGTATTTTCTATGGCCGCGATTTGTTACTTCCCACCGCACCGGGTCTAAGAATTGTATATTTTCTACTAACAGATGGTCCAAAGCAAAGGTACCTAATGCGTTTCCTAGCGCGTGTAAGGGTCATTCAAATTTATCAAAAATCTGACGAAGCATGTGGCGTCCGAAGTGAATTCGAATAGTCCCAGTTTCCGGATACTCTTCGGATTATTTGGAATGAAAATTTCAACTGTCACGGTTCATTAGAGAGACAGACGGACATTGGAATCTACTAAGATTCGTTTTTACCCTTTGGGCACGGAACCCTAAAAATAATTTCATATTTCAGTCTTCAGGTACTCCACTGCATCCAGCATTTAAACTGTAAAGGCGGTGAGACAATCCTAGTCGACGGTTTCTTCGGAGCAAATCAGCTGAAGGAGGAAAGTCCTGAACACTTCGACTTCCTCACGACGTTTGATGTGGAAGCTCAGTACGTCGACGAAAAGGAAAATAACTACTACTATCACTCTGCTCCTGTTATACAGGTGGATAGGAAGACTTATGACTTACAACAGATAAGGTAGAGATTGTCTGATTAATTTGGTAAATAAATAAAAACGCAGTATACATGCAGATGAGAGTCTCTCTCTCATCTACAGAGCCAATTAATGATTAAATATATTTATTGTTTTTTTTTGTTGTTTACCAGGTTTAACGCATACGATCGTTCACCAATGGCTTTCAAAAGTAGAAACGAATGCAGAAACTATTACCGATCTCTTAGAAAACTGGGACAATGTTACGAAGATCCTGAAAATCAGTGGCAGTTTAAACTAACTCCAGGTAATTAATGTACCTAGTAGTGTTTTGACTTTATGAGAAATCCGAATGGTTATCTATCATCTCGAAAAAAAGATTAATCACCTAAAAAATAACTACTTCTAGAAATTTCTAGACGTGTACCAGTTTTGGGCAGAGTAGCCCATAACTGGGATACGGGATTATTTGTTGCTGTAGGTCCTCCGCTTAACAACAAGTGGGGTACATGGAACATGTTATAAGGTGGTCCATTGTTTGCTTGGCTCATCCAACAAATACACTGCGTGTTCACATACACAACTCACATCGCCATGTTCGTCCTGCAGCGACCAACCTGGCCCAAAGGCTATTTTACGACTTTCGGAACTGCCTAACGGATCGGATACTTAGTTTAAGGCTCCAAAGTACTATACCAGACTCCCTTAGTCGAATTGCTGGCGCATCCTGACATGCTACCTGCCTTGCCTGTCGGATTGTGCTGCCGGCCTAGTGTGCAGAAGGCTTTACATAACATGATTTAAATCACACTTTTTAAACTTACACGATTTTCGTCTATTATGATTATTAGAAATACGGGTCTGGAAAAGAGAAAAGTCCTAAACACTTCGACTTCCTTACGACATTTGGTGTTTTCTTGCGACCACAACCGGTGTGATCCGTTTTTCGAAACGTCGAGTTTAATAACAATGAAGATCTACAACGCGATCTAGTCCCGTGTTTCTAATAATAATGATTATTTAAATCATTCTATTCTGTTACCAGGTGTGGTACTGGTGATGGACAATTTCAGAGTTCTGCACGGTAGAACCGGCTTCAGCGGCCACCGTGTTCTGGCGGGGAGCTACGTATCGCGGTCTGATTGGTTGAATAAAGCTAAAGGCGTAGGTCTCATTGGCTGATTTCTATCGAATTTAATTGAACAGATCTGTATTTTTTTATTAATAAATGTATTTTTATGACATTATATTTTCTTATTAATGCAAGACCACACTGCAGCTAAATAACACCGATTTTGCAGTGAATGATTTTGCGAATCAAAGTAACTAACATACGCCACTTGCGGTTTATTATCGTGGCTGATTTTGTGGCTCTCGGACGGTTTTGCGGTTGGCCGTTCGCACTAAAGCTGAGAATAGACTAGAAACTCTACAGTTTTAAAGTACCTACTTACATTACTTAAAACTAGAAAATAAATAAAACAAGCAATCAAAGGCGTTAGTTTTCGCTCATATCTAATTTTTCACAAAAATACGAATAGTTCAAACTGAATTTAATTAAAGTAAAATTTTATTTGATAAAACGACATTCAGTTTACTGACTTGAATGATTCGTTTTACTTATTGGATCGCTCCATTCACCGCCTACGATTTACCGAGCAAGTGAGCGTCGTCATCGTGGGTTATTTTAATTACTATAATAATTACGAAGGAGAGAGAACAAATTAATGAATTTATCAAAAGATGAAAAGAATCAAATGTATTTGTGACTAAATTTGATTTTATCTAATTAATTAACGCCTTAGATTATTTTGTAGTGTTGTACCTTTTTGCCAGCAATATAGGACTATTTGGGCCAGTATCACGTGTAAAAAGTGTAGGTATATAATGTGCCTATATCAAATCATTTAAGGAAATTGTCAAGATCTTACAACAAAAAGGGGGGTAACTCCTAACAAAATAAAACTAAGTGTCACGAAAATGAAAATTTAGGATCACGTTCCATCAACGCGTCCCAAACACAAGTCAATATCCAAGTTCAATGAATATTTTCCAGACATCTCGATTAGTGAAAGGTAATAATAAGTTTTTCTGTATCTCTCCAGATAGGTATTCCACTCAAAGATAGGTATTTAATTAACTCAGCAAAGTTAATTTTAATTTCAGTCTAGAATTGTTTTCGAGATGGTTATTCACCTTGCCTATTTCGTCAGTATAACTGCTTTTATGGTTATCAAATTAAGGATTACTGTTGCTTTATGAAAAGAAAGTCAAAAAGCGCATTTTACACACAACTATGGAATGCAATGCATTTGGCAGCTTTTATATATACAAGAAAACCACTTATTTAAAAATGTTATGTACCTAATAATGTTGTAGTTATATATAATATAGCAATACAATATTTATTAGTTCACAACAGTGTACAGAACAGAATATAAGATAACTATATAAATATATCAATATAGGTAGGTATGACGTACTTTTCCATAGTTTCAGGCTAATTATCTTCCATCATTAATTTTACGTGGTATAGAGTTCGTCGACTCATTTCGTTAATCAATACTGTAATACTTGGCTCTAGCCTTTTGGTTTTCCCAAACAGGAAATTAAATGTCATCATAACTGACAAATTAAATGAGGTATTTTACACGAGAAGAATACAAATCTCTTTCAGTAGCAACACCAGGTTTGGCTGGTAAATCACCGATGGAACTTACGTTAACTGTAACATAAAATGATTTTTAAACACATAAGCTACTTCAGTATTCTCACTTTTATCCTCCACACTTGAGGGAAGACTCGTCCTGGGATTTAAGTAATTTGCATATTTCCAAAACTCACACAAATCATTTATTATAGTGATGGGAAGATAATTATTTAATTCAATTCAATTGGTACAAAAATGGTGACATAAAAATCATGGCAATAGCAAAGATTTTATTAACGGGTGAGTGACATTGCGTGCGGTTTTACGTTGCAGTTGCAACCATTGTTGCAATCGCAAAACCGCTCGAGCCGAAAACAACTCAGCTGCGGAATAAAATGCCAGTCGCTTAGGCTGTGAACGCACTGCGATTGCCTGCGTTCGCCTGCGTTTTTCCGCAGATCTGAAACCGCGCACTGCTATCTGCGACGCCTGCGCACTGCGGAAAAACGCAGGCGCTTAATCGCAGTGCGATCTCAACCTTTTCTAGAGTCACAAAACTACGCTCAGTTAATAACCGTGACGGTTTTATGTGGCTCAGTCGTGTTATATTAAAATCAAATTATCTGTGAGTATCTAAATCTATGATACTTTGTTCTGGGTTCTGACTGACTTACTGATGGACCAAAGTAGGTAGGTACAGCCTAAAGCCTAAATCATTGACAGTAGGGAGCTGAGATTTGGAGAGTTTGTTCTTTATATCATGTAGGCAACCGCTAAGAAAGAGTATTTTAAAATTCCCACGGGACTTACACAACTGAAACCGCGGGCCCTAATCTTCTTCTATTATAATATTATAAGCTGAAGATGAGTTTGTTTGTTTTTTTTTGTTTGTGTGTTTGAACGCGCTAATCTCGAACCGCTGTTCCGATTTGAAAAATTCTTTCAGTGTTGGATAGGCCATTTATTGAAGAAGGCAAAAGGTTACATTATAGGTATTTTCCAACAAACTAGGCGGACGAAGTCGCGATTACTGCTAGTCTGACTATAAAATAAAAGCAGAGATTTTATCTTCGTCCAATTTCTTGAATACGCTTTAAGTTCTTCAAAGGCAAGTAGCCTATAAAATAATAAAACTGTCCAAGTCAGTAGTAGTTCTGAAGTTAGCACTATATTATACTACGAAAACTTTCGATTCTTTAACAAAAGAACTCGTACATAAGTGGTGCCGACATAAATTTCGTCGTCTAAATTCACGAACGGACGAAAACTTATGGTTTTTACGATCAATTTTATAGCGATGATTTTCAACGTCGTCGTCCCTCCTATAGAATAAGTATTTTGAATAAAGATAAAAGTTTAATCGTACCTATGTGTACTTAGAAAAATGCTTTTTTTCTAAAATTCAGTGCAGGGACATTCCCTGCCCTCGCTCCCTAATATAACTTCTTTCTAAACCTACGTCTCAAAGCCATTAGAATGACCCAATTATGAGGCTCAATATGGAAAAGTTGTGCCGTGTAGCCCCGTCATAGAATAGGGTTACCACATCTCTTCCCGTAGGTGTCGTAAAAGGCGACTAAGGGATTTAGGGGGGACTAGCAAAACTTAAGTTCTTCCTGCACGGTGGCGGATAAACTGCTTGGTTCCTAGAAGGGTTAGTGACAGGCAGGCGGCCGGCCATAAAAATATTACCAAATCTATTAGCACAAGGTATGGTCAACGATGACTTTCCCTCTGCGCTGACCCCAAATTAATTTGGGGTTTAGCGGACCCCGGGCTCCCGAGAGGGATGCAACCGGGAACATCACTTGGATGAGAGAGCTCAAGCGACAGGATGAGAGTAGGTTATTTTGTATAACAAGTTGATAATATTCTGACCCAGTTCCAGATCCATTTTACAAGTTTCATGAATCACCTTCATTACTGATGGACTCTAGATTTAGTACGAAACTAACAAGCAACCAAATAATAAGTAGGTACAAGTACGTAGGCATCATATAAATGGTTGGTTCTGTGTACGTGTAGACGTAGAAAAGTAATAATAACCGAATCTTTACCAACTGGATTTGTCTCTTTATTAGGAGGGTAATAGCCCTCCTAATAAAGAGACAAATACAGTTTCAAATCAATCCGGACACGTGATTCTTCATACAAAAATAAATATTTTTTCATTTTACCCAAACTAAACTCAAAATATTTATTCGTTATTATTAACAAAACATGTAACAAAAATGTGTCTTCAGGACGCGACCTCCAATGAGAAGAAGACACAAGAAACTCATGGGGTTGCAGTGTCATGTGATTCACATTCTCGCATAAAATGTGTTATGTGATTCACATTGTCTCACCCTCGTAGTATGAAGAAATCGCATCGACTTACCCGCCAAGTAATCCTCTTAATAAAGAATGAGGTAAACAACTCGAAATTAAGCCTGAAACATATTCAGCACATTAAATAAAGGCAAAGTGCTTCAAAGAATTCCAAGTTTAAGGTAGACCGTTACTATAATAATTTTGTCATTTACTGCCGAGTGAACTAGCACGTAATCGCCGGTACTTATAGCTAAGGGCGTCTTGTACGTGATGATGGATAAAACCTTAATCCCCTTTCAGAGCATTTGTTTGAAGGCTCTTATCGAGGATCAACTTGATGGTTCGGGGTCCATTCTCTGAAGAGGCTAGCCTTATGGAATAGGCTTATGGTAATGCACGAAAATAATACGTGAAGTAAACGTACCACGATGTTTGCTCTGATTTTATGGGGACCCTTATCATGAGTCTCGTCTTGAATATCTTATTTCGTTTTATTGTTTTCTGTTTTCTCCGGGATGATTTATAATCTTGGTAGCGAAGGGCGTGGTTTCAAACCCCACCGGCAGCATTAAATTTTGGTTAAGTATATCTTTAACTCACTCGTATTTACACTCACTCGTAGGCCATTTTGGACGACGAGGCCATAATACCCGACACTACTCTATATAAAAATAATGCTAATATTTTGTGAAACTGTGTAATTTTTGTTTCTGTGCCTACCTATTTTATTGTCCTTATCCTAATAAACATATTTTCTTTCTCCACACAAACGAGTCGACTGTTTCCTCCCTGAATAAAGACATTAGAGCAAAGCGAGACAAATTTTCTCTGTTTTTATCAAGGGTGGAAATAGTGGACTACGTTTGTAAAGTTTGTATAAAAACAGTTTGTATCCTACCCCTTAATTTCCAAACGGTAGTGGCTTGAGTCCATATCGCAGTTGAAAGCGCTGCTCCCTGATGCAGGTAGTGGGTTCAAATACAATTAAGGCAAACATTGAATACAGTATAATATGCAGTTTTCTGAAAATTGTAACTTCTAACTTGCTTCCAAACCAACATTAGGTTGGTTAACGGTTACCTACAAACTTCCAACGTTATCTGAAATATTGCACGTCCAAGGAGCTCAAGTAGTTTGGCAATTAATGTCAAAGTGTCCCGTGTGCGGAATCCGGATGTGATACTTACGATGTTAGACTTGAAAATGGCTGGTATAACTTCTTAGTTCGAAAGTAGGTAACTCCACTGCTATCGCTGTTTCATGGCCGGCTTCAAACCCCCCTACTTCAGCAAGTACTAAGTAGAAAAGCAGGGTCGTCATGTAACAATATTAATGTACAAAAAATTACCAAATAGTATAACTGAAATGAGCTAAAATTAAAGTCATTTTTCGGCTTTAATCGCATGGTGTTTATTACTTTAAGCATTGTTACAACGCTCAACGTTTCGTGAGATGAGCTACACAAAATTTAAAAAAACATTTTGTAATAAATCCATTTTATTGGAAACAGTCGACTACCTAAGTAAAGTAAGTAAAAAGTAGGCATCCCTTCCCCTTTATCATCAAAAAACATTACAGTTTTAAACTTTACAATTGGTTTAACTTTCCACTGTTTAATACTAAACAAATTACAGCGAACTTCAATTTAGACTTTAGTGGAAAAAGGTTAACCAATAATCGAATTAAACGTTTTTCGTTTCGGTGAATTTCAAAAGGATATGGATGGAATAATTCATTGGTCGAACTTAGATGAAAACAAAAAACAGCAGATACGTTACCTAGTCTCGGAAAATGAGATGATAAAACTGCGTCTAGCTGACGCACTAACCTCAGTCGTATATCAAACCGTTGTCGCGTGACCACGTGCTGTCACACTGCGATTGTCTTTTTGAAATTCATAAGAATGCCTTTTTGCTTATTTACAAATGCCTGAATCATTCTTAAAGACAAATGTTTTTAAATACAATAATTTTATGAAAATGCATGTAGGTGTCTCTAGCTCATTTTTCGAATAAGCAATGTTTAAATAAACCGTATTTACTATTTTTGTTTTCATCTAAGTTGGTCGCACACAATGGCAGCTGGAGAGTAGGCTGGAGAGGAGAGATGTACTTGAAAAGTGTTCAGATAAAACAGTGGGATTGAATCTGTATGATTGTAGCGCTCCGAGTGGAAGCTACGGCGACTGACGTGACTAGAATCATCAATAATAGATAAGACTTCACAAAAAATAGTTCAATGTCTTTTCGATTAATTGAAGGATTCAAATTATCTTTCAACCTTGGTAGTTTAGGTTATAAGCTAGACCCAGCGGTTTCACCCGTGTAAGTCCCGATTCCTTGAAAATGTCGAAAAACAAATTTTATCGGATGGCTATTGGCTATATCATAATAAAGAACACATTTTCCAAATGTCAGCGATCTAATATAAGAGCTTAGGCTGTGCGTTGATTAATTAACGCGTCAATCAGTCAGGACAAAGTCTTTTATAGCTATTACCTACCTATATGTCCTTCTTTTCTTAAGGGCGTGGTTTTGGTCGCCCGCATACGCTCGCACGAGCGGATGTTCTTATGAGTTGTGGGTGAAATCGTAAGAAAAATATATAGTTTCAAATACTATATAGATTTAAATTAACTATGTTTATCTATCTGAAATAATTCTAAAATTAAAATAAGTCAAAACAAATAGATTACAAGATTTAAAAAAACATTAGATAGGTAAGTAGGCTACTTTTCATTAAAATTGTTATGCAGCAGTACAATCGTCAGATAACTAATACCTAAACATATAGCATCGAACAGATAAAGCTTCAAAGAATTAAAAGTAAAAACCGCCGAGTACATATGGCAATGATTTCCTCGCTCGCCAGTGGTAACAGTAAGCCACTGCATTGCAATAACAGCTGAGTATAAAGAACGATATTATTATTATATCTTTTCCTGTAATTTTCCAGCAGCGAGACGATGCCTCGGGCAACAATAAAACCGTCGTTAGAGAAAAAATGGAGTCACAAGCACAACTAAAGAGCGCTCGGCGGCAAACTTGATCTGCGATTTGTTCTTGGGGTCTAGATTGCATTGTTTTGTTTTGTTTTACTACGATATTACTGTCTATATTCGTTCTAAAAGTTGTTCGAGATATTATTTCAGTTTAATGGCTTCTTCTGTTTATTCGCTACCGACTACGTTATTAGATGTCTGCAAAAGACTAGAGTTTGAGTATACAGAAACTTTTGCTTAGATTAGGTAGGTACGTAGGTATAACTTTTCGTTTTAATAACACTCTTTGATATACTTATCTATTATTATACTAGCTCTGTCCTGCGGTTTTTCCACATAAGTCCATTCTGTGGATATTTTCAATAATCCTTTCTTATCGGATGCCTACATCATTAATAACCTTTCAGCTCTCTCCTATCAGCGGTTAAAAGGCTGTGCCTTCGTCCATCAGTCAGTTAGGATAAAGCATTTAAAGATATAAATAAATAATATATAATTTACTTTTTAATTTTACGCTATTTGTCAACATAGTTACATTTTCCCTGGTTGGGTTAAATAATAATACGCAATGACTCGGGAAAATCTAATATATAAAATTTCCATGTCACAGTGTTAGTTACCGTACTCCTCCGAAACGGCGCCACCGATTTTTATGAGATTTTGTATACGTATTCAGTAGGTCTGAGAATCGGCTACTATCTATAATTTATAAGGCAAAACAACGTTTGCCGGGTCAGCTAGTGTAATATAAATTATAGATTGTACCTACTCGATGCTCAAAGAGCTATGGAGAGAGCTATGCTCGGGGTTTCTCTACGGGATCGAATCAGAAATGAGGAGATACGTAGAAGAACGAGGGTCACCGACATAGCCAAACGGATTAGCTCTTTGAAGTGGCAGTGGGCAGGACATATAGCACGGAGAACAGATGGTCGTTGGGGCCGAAAAGTTCTCGAATGGAGACCGCGGATCGGAAAGCGCAGCGTTGGACGTCCACCAACGAGATGGACGGACGACTTAGTTAAGGCCGCGGGTTCACGATGGATGCAGGCCACTTATGACCGAAGCATCTGGAAATCTATGAGGGAGGCTTATGTCCAGCAGTGGACTTCTTACAGCTGAAATGATGATGACCTACTCGATAAACTTTATCTTTTGGTTTATGTAATCTCCTCAACTTGGTGGTCTCATATATCCCGGTTTATATTTATGTACTTGCCATTTCACACAGCAAATTTTAATATAAAGGACGAAGTAAGCACTCAAGAATGCTGAGCATTAGTTTCGGTTCGTTTGACCTGTTTCCCCATATATGCCATTTGCTGACTAAAACCGACAGGATTTCTGGGTGAAGAAATGTAAATTGGACAAAGTGTAGTGGTAGCGCGTAACTGAGGTCCCTTGGGGGCTTGGGGTTACTGCGGGGTGAGAGAGGGATGAGATGTGACTTTCAAACGACGGCTAAAAGGAATGCTTCTTGCAAGTTCACTCCCGGTACTTTTAAGACCACACTACTAGCCTTATTAGTAAACGTGGAATAAGGTCGGAGTAATTTTACTAGGTACTTTTTGTTTCTGTCACACCGGCCGAAAGACAAAGCACGTTCTCACTACTCCGACCTTACTCCACGTTTATTAATAAGGTGAATAAGTTAAATTAACTTAAAACTAATGTTTTACGTTTTATGTTTCTACTTAAGGAGGCCAGAGATATAAAACGTTTAAACTACTAGTTGTGCCTCGCGTTGGTACCCGGGTTTCGTGCGTATACCGGGATAAAATAAAACAAATTTAAACCAAATCCGTTTCGCCGTTTTTCCGTGATTGACAGACAGCAAACTGGCATCGTTCTGCGTTTGCGAACACATTTTTTTGCAACAACAATCTGGGTATCTAAATAAAATATATAAATACCTAGTAGAAATATTTTGAGGAAAAATACATATTAAAAAATTTACTTTTTTTTTTAAATTTTAAAACTTTTGAACATTGTGTTTTCCTTTAAAATATTGCTAGAAAATCTGCGAAAGCAAAAGAAAAACAAAAATAGTGTTACGAAGTGTCTAAATAGTATCTAAAAACTTAAAATATGGAAGTTTCAAACAAAATCTTCTGCCTCGTTGCTTCTGCCTGACTATTATTATTATAGTATAGATTATTGCTCCAGTTCCACTTTTGTTCAATAATATATATGCGACAATGTAAATCACATGATTACTGCAAAAAAATATACAAAAAAAACCCCATGAGTTTCTTGTGTCGTCTTCTCATTGGAGGTCACGTTCCGAAGACACAGTAGATTAAATATAAAAACTGAGATTTCAAAGAGATATCTTGCTAGATTGAGATGAATAAACGTACTTTGATTATTTTTTATTTTTGATTATTCTTTCCAAGAACTTAGATTCTAATATCATTAAAATGTTTTGATAGATCGATTTTTGCAGAACTTGAAGCAGATAATTATGCTGAGCTCCCTTAGTATAGACCACGCGAGCTAACCCCCGTATTTACAGACAAGTCGAGTAATAACTTTGGCTAAGTAATGCATTTGTCTCGCACTTGACAGTGGTTTTTTCCACGAGATCGGGACTTATATTTAGAACTAGCTGACCCGACAGACGTTGTCCTGTCGTTTAGTATAAAAAAATAAAATTCATCAAAATCGGTTTAGCATTTTTTCTTTCATAAGAACCTTCTCCTGCCAATAGCAAACACAACAAAAAAAGAATTATCGAAATCGGTCCAGCCGTTCACGCGTGATGTCGTGACAACGGAAAACGTTTCATTTTTATATATATAAAAGATATACTACTAATACTTGTCTTGTAAAAGCGTGCAGAACTGAAATAAACTAGAGCAGAAAATTATAGTCGTAAAATATAACCGAGAATGCCAAGTCGTGTGCTATTTGACTTGAATGCACTTGCAAACTTAGGATATCTCCAACTCTACGGGGAACGATAAACATTATGAACTAACTGTTAAGTTTCAACTTAGTTCCTGTACACGACTAAGTGCCTATTGGGAAAATAGATAACTGGGTTTTCTTACGTTTTCGAGATATTCAACGGTTTTTAGCGTTACATAAAGTCGTAAGCGTGGTCTTTGGCGGGAAAGCGGAGACAACATGTCGTGCTCCAGTTTTATTTTCGTTAAACTATGTTGTAAACCCGGTTAAATTGTGTAATTTTAGTGGAATCTTATTCAACTTAGTTCCGTGAATGTGCACAAGTGTAGTGGAAACAAAATTGAGTTTTAAACATGAACTTTTCGTCGTTCCCTCCTAAGCCCCTTGAAGGTTATGGTAAAGTTGCCACAGCTTTACCATAGCTCTTGAAACTATGAGCCCGATCGGGCTAATTTTATGCAAAATACTTGATACTGGCAAGATGTACAAGATGTACGACGCCAAACAAAACTATATTAAATGAAGAGTGTTGTAAAATCAAAAAAAACTCGACAAATGGCATCTCGAGAGTCCGGGGCCAAAAAAGAAAGAAAAAAAAAAAGTCGTAAAATCGGCACCCTAAAGCATGATTTATACTAGACCGGGCCGTGTCCGGGCCGGGGCAGGGACGGGCTACTTTTGTATAAAGACAGCTCGGACGCGGCACGGACAACATGCAAAACAAAAGCTGTCTTCGTACAAAAGTAGCCCGGCCCGGACACGGCCCGGTCTAGTATAAATCATGCTTTAAACTAAGACTCCAGACAGACAGTCAGACTGTTCTGACTATCTGTCTGTCATAAGGCTGTATCTCATGAACTATAATAAATAACTAACATGCGTGGCGTGCGCTGTGTTGCGTGACGTAGATATGTTCCATCTATCCCCAAACTAGGCGACTGAGTTTGTTGTAAAATTCCACACTTAAGCGGTGGCCCAATGATGCACTAACCGTGCAGGGCACTTCGACAGTTGAATTTTTTATGAGTAGATGATGCATTTCTGTTGCCGCTATAATAAAAAATACTAAAAAAATAATTAAATATATACCTACCTAATGAAGTGATACATACAACAAACCCTTCCTTTTATCCTAACCATTCCGCACCATTCCCAACCATTCCGATATTGCACTTAGGCGATAAGGCCCATTGTACCACACTAGTTTTAAGTTTTTCATGTACTTACCTAATATTTGTTTTATATAAGTTTGGTACAATAAAATTTAGTTCAGGACAACCGATTCAGACACCTTGTAGGTAGAATAGGTATAGCTGGAGAACTAACCCCAACATCTATGTAAATAAGTATTGATAAAATAACCTATATTCCTGAAAAAGTGATTGGAAATTTTATAAAAAAATTATTCATTCAATCGCGGAATTCACGTATGAGTTTTCTGTGATTAATATTCTGAACACACACTAAGAATAACAGATATACAGGATGTGTAGTTATAATAACCGCTATCTCTGTAACACAATTATTCGGAGCAAATATTTGCAGCGAGAGGAGTCGAGGTGAGAAACCACAGCGCCTCACTTCGCAACCTTCGCTTGCTAATTCCAATTTGTGACTAATGAAGGGATATTCTATTTATAGCTCCACCTGTACCTGGAACAAATAAGTCTTCAAATAAGATTTACCGACAATATTAATAAGCGGAATAATTTAATTAGGAAATAACTTGAAGTGTTTCAGGCAGAGCTAGGCAACGTTATAGAAAGATTTGCCCCAGCATTGCCGTGTAGCCCCAGCATAGAATAGCGTTACCCCATCTCTTCCCGTCGGTGTCGTAAATGGCGACTAAGGGATCTGAGGGAGATTAGCAAACCTTAAGTTTTCCCCGTGCGGTGGTGGATAAACTGCTTGATCCCTAAGAGGGTTGGTGTCAGGCATGCGGGAAAAAGCCAAATCTAATTGCAATAAATTGTCGTCATTCGCCCGCACGCGTGGCGCCTACTTGACCCTTTGCTACATGATGGGGATAACTGTGAAATATTGCACAGAATAAGTAGATTCTCTGGTATAAGTATACTTTTGAAAGGTACAGTAAATAATAACATTTTTCAAGTTAACCAGCGGCACACAAAGGACGCACACGAGCCACAAAACGCCACGCAACAAGGCTGCCAATTAAACTGCCAAATACTAGTTTTTATATATAGATTATGATGCTTTTGTGATGGGAAAAGTCGCGGGTAAGAGAAAAGAAAAAAAACAATTCTGGGTTTAGCGGATCCCGGGCTCATCGCTCGGATAAAAAGAAGGCAGAGCTAGGAAACGATAGCGAGCGCAGAAACGATTGCGTTCGCCGCAGAGTGGGCGCAGACATTTGTATAATATCTGAACTTCTTCTCGATCCCATTCTTCATTTCTTGAAAGGCTTTGACGACGAAAACGTTGACGGAAACTGTATCCACACTACTCTATCTTTGGCTTGTCGCAAAGCAGCTGGTATAGAAAGTCCAATCCGAGTAGGTTTTCTTTTCTCTTTTCTGCTATAACCAACTTGTCTAAGTCTGAACAAATGGAGAGAAATTGAAAGAACTTATTCTAGCAGTGGGACGCAACAAATGATTGCAAAAAGATGGATGGACGATGTACCCTACGTCACGAGAGGGGGAAGGTTCTAAATGTCGGCGCACACAAGAGACACGGCATGTCACAAAACGCAGCCACCAGGAGCTATATCTCTTCTTCTTGAGGTGATTAACGAAGATTGGCGGTCAATTTGGAATATTCTTCTCTATTCCTGGCGAGGCGAAATATGTAGTTCGGTTGCACTCGCTATCCCCCTCCACTCCAGGATTTCTTCTACGTAACCAATATTTCTTCCTTTGATCGACACGTCTCTTACCCGCGACTTTTCCCATCACAAAAGCATCATAATCTATATATAAAAACTAGTATTTGGCAGTTCAATTGGCAGCCTTGTTGCGTGGCGTTTTGTGGCTCGTGTGCGTCCTTTGTGTGCCGCTGGTTAACTTGAAAAATGTTATTATTTACTGTACCTTTCAAAAGTATACTTATACCAGAGAATCTACTTATTCTGTGCAATATTTCACAGTTATCCCCATCATGTAGCAAAGGGTCAAGTAGGCGCCACGCGTGCGGGCGATTGACGACAATTTATTGCAACAGTGATTTAGTTAGCACGCCTAAATCATGTACTTGTAGGGTCCCAACATTTCATTTGGAATGTTTTTATAGGTACCTACTACATTGTATATGTAGGTGAAAATTCGACCAAGTAGGTACCTACTATAAGGTTTCGTCGGTCTAAGATAGACTATGCTTACCCAAATACTTGTAGTGCAAGCAAGTAGTGTGCTAGCACACAATTATCGCGTTTACGCAAACGTGTTAGTAGCATTTGCAATAGGTACGAAAAAACACGCACCATGTACCTTCTCTGCTCGGTTGTAATTTGACTTCAATAACAAAATCTAGGTACTCATCTACCTCCATCCTCATCTATAAAATATTTCAAAAACTCAAAAATGTAAACAGAGAACTGTCGATTTTAAAGGAAAAAGTAATTAAAGAGCTGTTACTTTCAAATAAATGTAGGTACCTATTTAAATAAAAGGTTTTCGGTTTACATTTTTTATCCAAGTTTCTGAAATAGGATATAGAACCTAAATTATTTATAGTTTAGGTGTAGATCTACACAACTTCAACGCAATTCAATGCAAGAAATCAACACGAATTCAACGAGAAAAGGGACCCATTGTTTATTTAATTTTATATTAATCCTCTTCATTATTTATAACTCTCGTTAAAACACGAGTCACATCTGACTGGAATCGTTAACAAGTTTCTACAATAACCGAGTTCAGGTAAATTAATTATTTACTAAACCCGAGGGTCGCAATCGCAAGTGATACGTTTCTGTACCTATTTAATTAGTCTAAACTATTTAATTTGCCAAGTTAGTAAAGTAATAAAAGTTGTTGACACTAGGTTCGCTTGTTTACGTTGTATTGTTGAAAGTTGTGTTAAATTAGAGATTATACAGCTCTGGGTGTGAGAGTCGTGTTATTGAGCCAGGTAGGTGTCTAACTAATTGAAAGTTTTAATGAAAACTAACGTTCTCATCTGGTACTCGTGTTTGTTAATTTGGAAAGTGAACAGCTGGTGTGTTTCAGGGTGTATAGTTGTTTTGCTGTGGTATCTAGTTTAATATTTTATAGACTGTAGGTAATCGTGACATAGTATTATAGTAAGAAGTAACACTATAGAAAGAAAAATAGAAGAAAAGCGAGATAGAGGAAGGCGAAGAATTAGCTACATGCGCCAGTTATAAAGAAGAAGAAAGTATGTGCCTGGATCTAAAAGAGTATGGGATACGAAGACATAAATACAATACAATACAATCAATATCTCATATCGCGACTATTTTGCTATTTACTTCAAAGAAAATCTTTTCTTTGTCTTACACAAGCTTAGGTAAATTTACCTATAATTGAAGTAATAAAAAATGAAAACGATAGGTAAGGTAAAACGAATATAAGGCTGCGTTTTCACTAGAGCTCAGTGGGGATACGTTGCTACAGATACGTTTGTTAGAACCAGGATCCCAAGCCCGCTCTCAAAATCGTGTCACGGTTCAGTTTTTTAGTTATGACCTTTCTGCCAGCATTTAAGGGCAATTTGGGCCCATATCACGTGAATATAACACTATGTGACATTTAGAATTTTAACAATGCGGGTAGCAATGTATAATATAAATGGTGGCGAATTTTATTGCAACTATGGAGTTGTTGGTTGTGGAACCACACATGGGTATTTACGCGCAAATAACTAGGTTTCACGAAAATAAAATTCAGGACCTTGCGTTCACCAAGGCGTCTCAGACAGAACTCCCAATCGTGTCTCAATAGGGTCTCGATAGAATAGTAATTAATTAATATCTTATTAACATCATATTTGACGTGTATTTGATACATTTGACCACGTTTGTCTACAAGCCCGCGCTCCCCTGTTAAGGTTCTTGTGCGCCCCATTGTGCTCCCCATGCCCCCATGGGAAGCATGCCCCCACTTGGGGAACCCCTGATCTAGAAGCTTATTGGGTTATCTTATTGCTTCTACGTAGGTATTCTTAGTGGAAACACAGCCTAACACTCCGCCCAAAAGAATTTTCTCTCCAAAAACAAATCTAGCTTCTACGTTAACATAAAGAATAGATTTTATAGCGGCAATTATACACGTGTCCCGAAAAAACCTTTTCTTTGGTAAAAGGAATTTCTTTCGACGAGTATAATCGAAGGAGTTTTCCCAAAATTATCTGTATCACCTGTTACCAGTCGGCGACGAATACTGCAATTAGGTCGAGTACAGCATTAATCGTTGACGTTACATACGTAGTACAAAGCCACTGTTCGATGTGTAGAATACTGTTCGGAAATTAAACAAAAAAACAGGCTAGAAGCCAGTCGATCTTACGCACGAAGGGATTTATATTATTTTTCCAAAAAATCACGTTTGGCGTTGGGGCCAATGTTGGGGCCCCGCCTATACATTGATCTCATTCTGTTTTATTAAGCTATTGCATAACTTTTATCGCGGGCTTTGAATCAAGAAATTCCGTAACGAAAATAAAACCTACCACCCATACTACTTAAAAAAAATAATGCTATGCTTTACTATTGCTTAAGCTACGCGGTAAAGCTATTGCTTTACCGCGGCAGTTCCCGAGTGCCAACCGGTTTTTTATTTGTTGTTATATCGGCAACAGAAATATCTACATCATCTGTAAAACATTCTAAAATGGCTAGACGTTAAGGCTTATTGACGACAGACAGACAGACGGACAGTGCGGTTTTAGAAAATAGGCCCTGTTCTTACCCTTTGGGTAAGGAACTCTAAAAAAAGTAGTCTACATAGTCGACTAACGTCATACTGAAATTCTGTGTATTCATTCCACGTTAAAGCCTAATGTCCACCACCAACACAACTAACTTAGTTTAGCTTAGCTCGGCAGTTTTCAACAAGTGAGCTTAACTGGCATAGCTTGCGGTTGACGCGCATTTAAGAAAAACTGGCTCAATTATGCGAAGCTGACCTTATTTTAGTTTAGTCAGCGGTGGTCGTTTTGTATTTGACATGACAAACGAAAGTTTCCGAAATTTATTTTCAACGTCGTACAACTGGTAACTCCACGATCTTATCAAAGATATTTAATTTACATAAAGTCGGAAAAAATAGTTCAAAATCTAAAAAGTTCAATTTAGTACCTATATAAAATTAATTAAATAACACCACATATCATTAAAACTTAGGTAACATTTGAATATTACAGAATTTAAATTTAATATTTTTTTATAAAATCATGCATTTCGGAAAAAATGGGAATTTGGATATCATTTTATAGGTAAGCTGCGAAAGGAAACAATTTACGTGTTCATTTCGTGATAGGTTCCTACCTAGTTAAAATGCATGTTACATGAAAAGATAATTCAGCAACACATTTAATCCAACCATTCCCACCAAAAACTCATCAATAAAGTTTCACTAAAACATAAATCTTAGAAAAACGTAAAATCTGTCATTTTGTCTAACTCTAGTTTCTGTTTATGTTGGATCTCGTCGAGCCTTATGTAATGGTACCAGGTGTGAGGAACAGCATCGTTCGCGACAAATGGAACACCTTGCCAAATATTTGTGTCGCGTGACGTAAGGCCGCATGATTGCGAACACCCTCTGTTTGTTAGTCACCTTTAAGGGCGCACTGGTCGATCTTTATTACGATTCAGTTTTGTTTAGAACACAGTTCAATTCTATAGCGTACTAGCTGATCCGACAGACGTTGTCTTGCCCGTTTAATATAAAAAAACCTACAACCCTATTTCTACCCTACCCTAACCTACCACAACCTTACCCTACAACTACTACTCTACCCTACTACTACCCTACCCTACTACTACCCTACCCTACTACTCCCTACCCTACAACTACAATTTTTTTTACAAAAAATATGATAAATGAAAAACCGCTCGATCAATTTTGTGCAAACTTCACATAAACCATCTACTAAATAGTACAAACAAAGCCTTACATTTGGTTTGGATAGGTTAGCCGGTTCTTGAGTAATTAAATTACAACGAAAAGTGGCATTGATTTTTATATATTTAGAAAACTGAAGGAGAGAAACAACTAAACGGCGATGCGCGGCGAGAGAATTTAAATCTCACAACAAGCGAATAAGGTCCCAAACAATGTTAACATGGATAACCAAAGCAAAGTAACCCTGGGCCCTAGTGCGAGTTTAAATGTATGCGTAACGTTTGCGTAAACTTACACTTCCTACTGACAAGTTTGGCGTTTACGCAAACGCAAACAACCGTATATTGGTATTTAAAATAGTTTCTTATCATAATCAAATTGAATATACCTACTTGTTTATTTAACTATGTGTGGTGAATAATTTACATTTTGGCTTTTTCCACGTAAGCTTGAGCAGTTTGTGTCGCTTGGAGTATTCGACGGGCGAGTCGTCGCGTATTCATACATAAAATTCACTTTTGTTGTATGGGAGCTTTAAATAAATTAAATATTTGTTCTATTTTGTTTTGAGCGGCTACAGCCAGTAGCCACAGGAGCCTTCTGTAGCCGCTATCACTTGTTGTTATAGCTACAGAAATACATCTTCTATGAAAATTTCAATTATCTATCGTGGTTTATGAGATACAGACGGACAGGCAGCGGAGTTTCAGTAATAGGGTCCCGTTTTTGTCCTTTCTCTACGGAACCCTAAAAACACCGGATTTAGATAACCCCGACGGAAAAAAGGGGTGTTATAAGTTTAAGATTACCGTAATCTGTCTGTAGCATCTTAGCTTCCAAACGGATGTGGAAATTTTTATATAGTTTTTTTGTACGTAGAGTCACGTGTCAAATAGCCCCTTAATATAAGAACACAATGTTCGTTGCTTAGGGAAAGATTCATTACTTTCCTTTACGTCTGTGATGTTGAATTTGTGAAATGTTGAGTAGGTATGATTTTGGGAAATGTAAGTCAATTTATGAAATCCCTATGACACGAACACAGCCTATGTATAACGGAAAATTTTCATACAATATTGGAATATATTGGGTTGAAATTAAACTCAATTTTTGGCTCAACGGAAATTCGAGACCTTTACAAGTGTCGTCATCAGGATTGTCAATCCTGAAGAAAAAATACTGGTAAAGGTTTCAAAACGTTGAGCATTGAAACAATACTAAAAGTAATAAACACCACGCGACTAAAAAAACGGAAAAATGAGTTTAATTTCAATCAAACATCGCGAAAACAAAAGCAAAATCTATATATTATGCTTTTTCATCATTTTGTGTTCTGTTTCCCTTATAATGTATGCAAATCAAGTTGACTGTCTAATTATCTCTGTAAGAATCCCCTTTCTCATGTAAAAATGTAACAAAAAACGCAAGACAAGCTCTTTATGTCAGAAATCCATTACACTTACATATACCTACTTAAATTCACTAAAATCTTTACTTCCCTACACTAAAGTCGGTTAGTAAAAGTACTAATTACAATAACAAAAGAAATTGTAAGAGACAAGATTTAAAAATAAGTTGGGTTCAAGCTGTTTAGATATTTCAATAAAGATTTGAATAAAATAATAGAAGAATCAAATATTATTTCAAATTAATTGAATGGTAGGTACTTCAGCATGAAAGTTATTATGAACTGAAATATACTTTCAGTATAATTTTAAAATTATTAAGGCTAATAAAATGGCCAATGTGGTAAATCAACATTTTCTTTTATTTGCTGTAGGTAGAGCAAGCTTTACTACAAAAACAACCCCTTTTTTCACAGTTCCGTATTGGTAAGAACAGACGATTACAAAATAATATTTATATTTATGTTTTAAAGACACTAACATAACCGCAAGCTTTAAAACACCCGTATTTATAGACGAATCTGTGATTAGTTTACCTAAGCAATGCGCTGTCTCGCTCTTACGCAGCGTACTACGTGGACGATTGGATGCGAACGCGATTGCGAAGCGATCCGATCCGGTGCGGTGCGGAAACAACAAACAATCGATAGCTATTGAAGTGTCCTACGTGACCAAATGCACGTAAAGTGCGATGCGGCGCGATTCTCGACTGTTCCTTGTTTCCGCACCGCACCGGATCGGATCGCTTCGCAATCGCGTTCGCATCCAATCGTCCACGTAGGACGCTGCGTTATTAGTGATTTTTAACGTCAACGAAAATGTGGCAGACATAATATATTCCTTAGACAAGTAATTATTTAGAATTAAGTAGAATAAATACGAGTGTAAGTCAGGGCAGCATTGCGTTTACGGCTATTATGGTTCATGAGATACAGCCCGGTGACAGACAGACAGACAGAAAGACGGACAAACAGACAGACAGCGAAGTATCAGTAATAGAGTCCCGTTTTTACCCTTTGGGTACGGAACCCTAAAAAGCAGACAATCTACTAACATTGGTAACTAGCTAGAATCTAGTAGACTACACTTGGCTTTGCGCAAACATCGGAACATTTCTTTTCATTTTGTATCCCTTCGCTAACGACTCCCAGTCCGATACTTCCTACGGCACGACTCACGACCCTCCTCAGTTTGATAACCAGTAACAACCTTACCATAAATGAAGCCACTCCGAGATTTATGTAAAACCAGTTATAATAGAACCGTGCGTTCGTTCGTAGGTACCATAATTATGGACCTTTCACACTTTGTTGATTTCCAAGTCTATGACAAGCCAATGAAAAATTGCAGTATATTTGTCAGGGCAAAGCCAATAGAAAACAAATATGAGCCGTCACCGGACGTCTAGCAGATGAGAAACATCGACTAGCTACGTATAGTACATATACATATAGCGAGAAGAGGCGTCGCCATGGCCTGTATCGCCATGACAAATTTAAGGTTTACTTTCGCCTATAGGTAGATGTTTCACATCAAAATGTGAGCCGTCACGGGACGCCTGGCAGATGTGAAACTTTTACAGCTCTCTCCATCAGGATTGACCCATCTTTCTATATGATTTACCATCTCCTAAAACTGACATATGACATTAATTAATTTCATATCAACAGAACCGATGAAAAAATTACGTAAATTATTTTTTAGTGTTTCTTAGTCAACAAAAACCCTTATAGCTTCATTATGTCTATCTGTCCGCCCAATTTCTGTTTTAAAGCACCTTTTAGACCACCATTCTTGTATTCCTCCATTGCAGAATTCAAAATGCTTTATATTTTTTTCTGAGTCTTTTACTGTCCTTCACATAGTCTCAAAAGCCCACAAGAGAACACGTCTCACACGTTAATAACACATGGCTTAGTGTGGCTTGAAATGGTTACCGTGTGAATGGTCTATTACGTATCTCTATTAGATTTGAACACGGAGACTGATTCTAATAGCGTAGCGTCTCAGTTTAATTTACCGATAATTAATAATGTAGTTTAGGAGGTATTACGTTACCGACGTTAAGAGGAGTATATACGCCAACGACCTTGAAACTGAAAATCCCTGTCGGGCTCATCGAAAATTGTTGAATATTTCATGACGGAATTTCGTAGAACTTTTTTTTGTGCACAGATTGTAGGTGACATTGTTTCCTACATTTTGGTGTAGTTTTAAGACAAGAACCTGCTATTGGTGCAAAGCCTATCCAAATTTTAGACAAAAAATGTCTGATTTGGCTAAAATGTCGATAGGCTTCAATACGTTTAGACATATTTGTATGGAAACTGCACTAAAATATCGGAAACAATGTCGCCTACAATCTGTACACAAAAAAAAAGTTCTACGACATTCCGTCATGAAATAACTAACAATTTTCGATGCGCCCGACATGGATTTTCAGTTTTTCAGAATAGGGCCCTTAATGTATTTCGACTATGAAATCCGAATAAAATGTTATTTGCTACTCTCTTGATTTATTGCTGTTCCCGAACGAGAATAGGATAAGTGTTTGTTCTTTATTACGCCACTCTGCAAAAATATTCGTATGAATTCGAGCATATTTTGTGCACCTGCTGCACGTTTTAAACTTATATGAGAGCGGCTTATTCAACGTTGCAGGCGGGTAAGCTTGAAATATGTTTCCCTGTTGAAAAATATATATTCTACCGTCTTTTTGTGTTGTAGACAGCATTGTTTTAAGAGTATAAAGGCCGAGGCACAACCAATTCAGGCTTTTCTCGAACCAATTCAGGCCATTTTCGACCTACTATAACTTCGTTGTGAATAAAACTATAAACCTGAATTAGTTAATCTAACAACATCTTATAGTGACCATAATATTAATATTAAAAAAAGTTATGTTTTAAATAAATTGATCAACTTGGCAATCATTCATGCGATTGCAAGGAACACTGCATGCCGTGTTGCGTCACTAGTCAGTTAGATGTCGGGACTAAAACTAAACTGGTTGATTTGGAGTTTCGTAAAAAAACGCTAATTCAATAAATTATATCTCTCTTATAAATTTTCAAGCGAGAGAAAGAGAGAGAAAGTACCACGAACACACGCCACGCGTTTGGTGTAACTTGACCTTTAACACGTAGAACAACGTAGAATTCAAGAACTAATTAATTTAAACTTCGGTGAAGGCAAAGGTGTAGTTCGCGAGCAAACTTGAAGGATATATTTCTTAATACTCGAAGCTGGGTAATGAGCCCGAACCGAAACTTTTCCAGATTAGTGGGTGATTCGGCGCGAGTTTGTTTTCAGTTTCCAACTTCGGACCGAAGGATCTGAGGCATAATTTTTCCACGGTGTGTTAATGCGTTAATGCCTTTACGAGGGCAAAGTTGCAAAGTTTCCCCCGATTATGTTGTAACGTATCTAATGGCGTTACCAAATAGGCTAAGTTGGTACAAGTGTAATGTTTATCTGACAATGTAAACTTGGTTGAATTTAGTTGAGTTTCCTTTATGATTTTCGTGTTAGTTGTAGCGAACTTTATGTTTATGTGTTACAAGTTCTTGAACTTTTGGCTGTTTTCGTTGTGAATACTCGTGAATAGGTATTGTTAAGTAAGTAAGTAAAGCTCGATAACTAAAATATATCGTTAGTAGGTACCTGTTTTGGCATATTTAAAAAAATATAGGATAGTAAGTACAATACCTACCTACCTACCTTATATTTTTTTTAAACTGTTAATCTAGTCATTTCAAAAAACGTTTAAATAATAATAAGGTTAAATATATACACTTAGAAAAAAAAGAAGAACCCTACCCCATAAGTAAAAAGATCTCTTTTCTACCCCTTAAGTATATCCGATGCCGGTTTTTTTGTAATAAAATGACCTCATACAAAACAAGACTAATCTTTTCCTGATTCCTTGAAAATAAAACGAATAAAGGAAAAAAAGGTTATAAAAAAAACACCTACCGAAATCGGACATTGCTAAGAGATGGAAAAAAACTACATAAAAAAAAACAAACCAATAACTTAAAATATTCGGATCCGAGTAATTTTCATAAAGGCAGATAATATCAACGCGGTAGAAACGGGTGCGACAATTTACAACGGCAATTATCATGAAAATTGGTCACACGCCTAAATTATTGTTTGTTCATTAAAATTATCCAGTAACTGCCTTACTAATTATGGTGATAAACTTACGACTAATGCCTCGTTTATTTATGTTTACCTCAATGACTTTGTATGAAATTGATTGGTACTAAACATAATTTCTAGTTACAGTAATTTAATTTAGTAATTATAACTATTATTATAACTAGATTAATTAGTAATCAAAGTATTGTTATTCGTTGCATACCTATATTCGGTTTTAATCGCGTGATGTTTACTACTTTTAGCATTGAACAGAAGCACAAATGTTGAGCGTTGAAACAATGCTAAAAGTAATGAACACCACGCGATTAAAACCGAAAAATGTCTTTAATTTCAATACTGAGGTTATTACAACTTTTTTATACTGCTTCATTCAAGCAGCAGCACCAGAAGCAGTATAACAAGTATTTAATACTTGTTAAGGTAGATATTTTCAAATTAAAAGTTGACAATTTGCGGAGTTAATATGCATTCACAAAATCGACGATTCAGGGGCGAGCAGTAGGTAACTACGTGAATTTGTTCAGTTACAGCAATAACGTGACAATGGTCTTAGTGCCCCACTGGGAGGATCCGGATGTGACCCATTCGTTCCCTCTTTCAATAGACCGCTTTCAATAAGACTAAATTCGTGACTGAATAGAACTACTTTTAACTGGGTCTTTGATTAGATTAACCTTTGTGGTTTGTGGCCAATTACAAATAAAAACTTGTCGAGTTAGAATACTAGTAAGTATACCTGATGGACTTAGTTTTCTAACGACTTTTTGAGTTCGGACAAATCGAATTTCTCTTTGGTTGACATTAGAAAACCTCATGCTTACGTATTTTATTATATTAATTAGGTATTTTATTTTAAGTAATAATGCCTTCATTTCATTCTGTGATTTGTAGGTTAGTGTTAAAATGCATTTTTTTAAACAATAGATGAGTGTTTGACCAAATCACCTGGTGATTTGGTCCTGCTCCGCACGCTAATGTAGAATATAGGAAGACGGCAGTGTAATAAGATCCGACCCGACTTTCATAGAGGATGCACTGGTCTACTTATCGGAATATGGGTAGTCCCCTTGGCGCTACAAATTAGATCAGTGAGTGGTAACAAGCTGCGGCCGAATCTGCTAAGAAACCAAGAAATTTCAAAGACCTTCTTCGCCCTGGTCCTTACTAACATTAAAAAGGCTAAAGTAACTGTCCGTCTGTCTGTTAAAATAAGTTTGAAAAAGAAACACTATCACACACACATAACCCGCCCGACCCCACTCTGTGGTGCCATAAGAAATGGCATCAGAAACATAAAGGTATAAAGCCATTCTTCTCTTGTCGTGCGAATTTTCGCACAGCGGTAGGTGAGATGCACACTTACTGTCCTGACTTACTGTCTTAACTTACTATCCCCACTAACTTTCCTATCTTATTTATTATCCTAACTTACATCCGTATTTATAGACGAATCTAAGTGATTGCTTTGGCTAAGTAATGCCCTGTCTCACTCTTATGATCGAAGTCATTTTAACGTCAACAAGAATGTGATAAGAGAGATTACTTAGACAAGTAATTTCTTAGAATTAACCTTTCGTATTATTCTGTCACGCGCTTAAAATACAATGATAAGTTATGAGACTTTTTGAGGTTGTACCTTATGACCCCCAGGCTAGCAATTCTTATTTGACACCTAGCTTATTAAACCTAAGTTCTAAAACTTTGACCTTAATTACAATAAAGACAAAAGGTACCAATTTAACTAAGTAATTCAAATTAAATTCTGAACAAGCCCAGAATATAATGACTAATCCAGAAAAGGGTATCTTTATTGAATTCAATTTGAATAGTTCAAGTTAGAATAAGCCCCAGGGGACGAAATTTAGTATTCCTTAGGTTTGCCTAATTTATTTTCAAGTATATTTTGTTTACCTTATTCTTACCTGTGTTTAATGAGTTCAAGATTTTAGTAAGAAGTAAGTTTCTCTCTCTTGTGGGCAAATAATTTTGTCGCAATGGTCATAACTCACAGTGGGGTCTGGCTCCCTAGTCACCGAATATCTAATCCAATAGTCGTTGTACCTACTAAAACCATTAATTTGTATCAGTAAAGACAGAAAAACAACCCAACTATGTTTAGCGCGCAATGTTTGTCAACTATGTACCTAGGCGGTGAACGTCAGTTCGAATGTGACATCTTCTTCTGCTCCTCTGTTCTTAGAGGATCTAGGATTCTAACTGTGACTCTTTTGTGGTCAGTATTTTCTGGCGTTCTTCACGTGTTCTCCTTTCGAAAATCATGACAATATTTCCATACATGTTTTGAGAAAATTTAATTTTATAAAGCAAGGCCACCGAGATATATAGCGATGCGCCGAGTTGACTTATTCGTAACTCCAGTAACTCGAACTGAAATGGTTACGAACTCGAGTTGAGTCGACTCGGTCTCAATTCGTTTCATCGCGTGATGTAGCTGCCCGACCGCACGCGAATTACTTCGCGCGGACGGTAAACTCGGATAACCACGCCAGCGCAGCGACAGAGAGTTTCTTGCATTTTGTTTACTATTTTCGAATCCATCCCTAGGTAAATTTTCATCAACGGTTTTACTTGTACAATCTGCTTATTCTTTCTGTGACTTAATAAGTACTATTTCCATGTAAACATTAATTCTTAGTGATTTAAAAATAATAAAAAACCCGCCGGTTACTAAAATTTCGAAAGGATTTCTTCAAAGAAGTAGTAGTATTTCCTCATCATTACGAGAACATAATTTGTAAACTACTACTGTATTAAATTTCTATTAATTTTTGTATGTAGCTCAAGGCTATTTTGTTTAGAAAATTTATTTACAAGGAAAAATAGCAATATTTCATAAGTGTTGTCAATCAATTTGATATACGGTTATACTTGAATTAGAGATATAGAGCGATAAGATATATATACATAGGTAAGTACTTCTTATCTACATCTAAACAGCACTCATTGTATTCAGTCAGATGAAGGTATCGGTCACATCATGGCCTTTAAGTATTTATTGAAAATATTTTATGTTGCCCTCTATCTAGGATATTGTGAATCGAAATCATTTCGCGATATTAATTTTTGTTCAAGTATTCTCGGAAGTGATTTGATCGAAGAGATACAGTCTTACGAACACATTCGCGATGAAATTTTAGACTTTGTACGAGAAGGGCCTTTTAAGGGTAGAACTTATAATGAGTGAGTATTTGTGAAAGTATATTATTACATACAATAAACATATTGTGTTAACGAAATTAAAATAATTTTTCGGTTTTGATTTTAGGTTGGCCAAGTTTGTGGACACATTCGGAGCAAGACTTTCGGGCTCTGAAGAGCTAGAAAATTCAATTGATTACATAATTGATTTGGCAAAAACTGAAGGGCTTTCTGATATTGTAACAGAAGACGTTGAGGTACGCAATATTGAAATACTTTAATTTGGTTTTTATTCTTACATGATAGCTAATAGTGAATACAATTTCATTGCAGGTACCCCACTGGGTTCGTATTCATGAAAACATTACAATGTTGCACCCGAGAGTTAAAAATATAGATCTACTTGGTCTTGGAAGAAGTGAAAGTACACCGCCACAGGGCATAACAGCCCCTGTCGTAGTTGTATCTAGCTTTGACGAGTTAAAAAATCTATGCTACGATAAAGTTCAGGGAAAAATTGTAGTTTTTGATGCTAAATATAAAAGTTACGGTGAGTCAGTGATTTATAGAACCACTGGAGCCAGCAGAGCTGCCGAAAAAGGTGCAGTAGCAGCACTTGTGAGGTCTATTACTCCTTTCTCAATTAACTCACCCCATACAGGAGCACAAACCTACGATGATGACGAAAATAAAATACCTGTTGCGGCTATCAGTTTAGAAGACGCAGATCTGATTAGGAGGTTGTATGATTCCGGTGAAAATGTTGTCCTAAACATTAAAATGAAATCAACCTACGACACTAAAATATCCCGAAACACACTAGTTGATTTCAAAGGTTCAAAATACCCAGAAAAATTAGTCATCGTTTCTGGGCACATTGACAGTTGGGATGTTGGTCAAGGCGCTATGGACGATGGAGGAGGATTATTCATAAGCTGGGCTGTTCCGGTCATTCTAAATCAATTGCGACTAAAACCGAAAAGAACCATTAGATCAATATTTTGGACAGCTGAAGAATTAGGATTAATCGGGGCCCGTGAATACGAAAAAAGACATAGAAACGAAAGCCATAATATTAATTATATCATGGAGTCTGACGAAGGAACTTTTGCCCCTCGAGGTTTAGATGGTTCCGGTAGTCTAAAGGCCAAATGTATAGTTGCAGAGATTTTAAAATTGTTTGAGTCGATCAATGCATCTAGATTCGAAGAAACAGAGAGTCCTGGATCTGATATTTCCGTATTAACGGACACAGGCGTGCCCGGTGCCAGTTTACTAAATGCTGCTGATAAATACTTTTGGTTCCATCATACAGAAGGCGATACTATGAACGTGGAAGATCCGGAAGAGCTCGATCTCTGCGCTGCATTTTGGACGGCAGTCGCTTATATAATCGCTGATCTATCCGAAGATATACCGCGATAAAATAAAAAGTTCCGTCTAATTAAACATGAAACATTTATTTCAACGTTAAATACTGTTTTGTTTTGTGTCCGTATTTCCCTTTTTTCCAACGCTTTAGTCTTATTGGATGCAACGAAGTGTAAAATTTTATTATTTGCTACAGTTTTCGTGCTAGCGGATTTTAGTTCAGAGTTTATTTTTCAATTTTGTCGAAGTATCCTTAAATCAATAAGAGCGTGAATCCTTTATCTACGCTTCATTTTCCTTTAGGATCGGAGCGCTGGGACGCCGGGACTAGTAATCGAGATAGGGACGAATATTATAAAGATATTTTCCACGCGAGAGAAAAAAAGAAGAAATTTTTGTTGCAAACGCGATTCACGTTCCGATAAATGCCTTAAATTACGTTATCGTCTCGCCGCTATTGTCATAAAAATAATTTTGAGGATTTTCAACGAAATTACTTGTCGAGCGTAGCGTAGCGCAATATAGGCCTTAGTGTGTACGTTTTCAGTAATATTATAAAGGGAAAAGTCTACTGTTTTCTTTTTTTTGTAAATAATATTAAAGGATTGCAGCAAGAACTACAAACCTTTTCTTTTCACTAGATAGGCTTTCCATTTGACCTCACCTAATGAGAAGCGACGGACGTGGCTAACAATGCAGCTTGCTTCTCTAGAATATTTTCATTTTCAACTTGAAGATTTCAGAAAACAGGCTACGCTGGTATTTGGTCTGGAAACATAGTAACTTAAGGTAATTTTTTCGACATATAATAAAGTTGTACAATATATTATTGTTAGATTATAATAAATGAATGTGTACCTATGTATTATCTATTTCTAATAATTATTTGTGTCTTTATTAGCTATCATTGTTCAAAAATAGTTATTTTCTGTTCAATCTTTCTTATCAAATCAAATTAAACATCTTACCCATCCTATTCTTTAAGTCTTGTCCATTCACTGGTTGCCTGGAAGAGATAAGGCCGCCCATTGTGCCACCTTATTTTAAAATATTCTCTGTATAAAATGTTATTTTGTTTATTTATGGTACAGTAAAGCGTTAATCAATCAATCAATCATAGTTCCTTACTAAAGAGTCCGTGTCTGGAAACAGCTCCAAATACACCAATTGAATGTCCTCATTGATTGTGTTCTTGTGATGAAAAGAGACAAAGAAATTATGCTATGACTTAGCTCGATTTGGAACGGGCACTGGATACTAACTATGCAGATTAAAAATAAACATAAGTTAGTAAGTTACAACTCAAGAACTTTATTTATTTATTATAGACTAATGATTTGACACATCTATCTAAAGAAAAAATGTCACATACAAGGTACACAACCGTCAGATTATAGTCTGAAATTAAAAAACGTAGTATAGGTAACCTATCTAATTGTCTGACAAAAGGCACGAAATATGCGAAAAATATTATATAATATAATATAACGCGATAAGCCTTCTAGGTACCTACTTATTCTTTTTTGATGAAGTTGGTAGTAAATTTTCGAAGTGGGGTTGAAACAAAATAATGACTGTAATTAGGCATTAAATATGGCTGCAGAGGATCGTTTGTTAAACCAAGCCACGAAACAACCCTCCATCATTAACAGATTATGCAGTGGTCCCTTTCATTATTGTGGGCACTTTTAGTACTTTACTATACTTATGCTATTTTATTATTTTCTAATTTTTATTAGTTAGAGTTTTATTTTATAACATGCTTAATACATTTCGTTATAATTAAAATAAACACAAACAAAAGTCAAATAAATAAAAAAATAAAATAAAAACTAATAGGTAGGTAACCTATACCTGATTTGTGTTGAAAATGACATCGTGTCTTGTAAATGATGATGATAATAGAGTTTACCTAATACCTCTTTGAGAGATATTTGATAACATAGATTATCAATGTCATTCATATCGCTCATAAACTCAAGAGGAATCATCGGCGGTTCTGTAATCTACAATTGTTATCGTAAATTATCTGGTTTTACTGTTCAAAATTTAACATTACCGCATAAGTTAAATTACCAAAAGGTAAATTCTAAAGAACTGGCATTCAAGAAACTTCTACGAAGTCTAGGGATGGATTATGGCCTATAAATTTTCGCGCAAAGGAAATTGGTAACGACACCTCTTTGTGAGGTTTATTATAAAAATGGGCCTATAGTTAACCATTAGGAAAGGCAGCAATTCGTCTTTGGTCCCAGTTTTGAAGTGGACGACTTGCCCCCTAGCCCTACACCTTAACCTGTTATTCCAATAGAAATGGTTTGGTTAAAATATAAACAAATACCCCCGTACTTATAAACGATGTTTAAGTTTATGTAACGATTGTCACTGTGTTAACTGTGAAACTTCGTATCACAGTGAAAGACAAACGATACACAGTTTATGCAGTTGTTTATAAGTGAGAGCGTTTGTGTCTGACCACGGTGAACTTTTTTATTCTGTAGGAGAATAGGGCCGTATTTGTGAGCCAAAAAGGGCATTGTTGCCTATTAGGAAAACCCGCTTTCGCAACACCTTGGGTCGGCTTCTATTTTCGAAGTTTTAATGTGTGGATTGTGCCAGTCACGTGGATAAGAATTTCACATTATTATAAAAATGTAATATTATATTTTATTCAATAGCATTTTCGAGAACCATTTCGACTTACAAGTTGGTTTCGATGACATTTTTATGACCGTTAGAAATATACGATAACGTAACCGAATATATTTTCCAGACAGTGTAATGTGAACATTATCTTAAAATGCAATTTTCCAGGTCCGGGTGTACCTAAGTCTCAAGTGATATAGTTCTTTTGTTCTGTGCCATCTGGTGGGAGCGACAGATAAGAAGTTACACAACTTATACGAGGGTTCTCTGGTTATGAGTGCACTGAGACTATAGATTTTTACATCGACTGATAGCTTGTACACCATTCGGACAATAAATAATAAAAAGTTTTAGATATGAACTAAAACACCCGACTCCGAAAGTATGTAGTAGTAGGTAGTAGGTACCTACTTGTACTATTATGTATTCTGTGCCAGTAGTCCTAAATTAGATTCTGTCCCTTTAAGCTTTTTTACACATGCAGTATAGTCATTAGATCGTTCAAACTTAATCCCTCTCTCTTCTCCTTTTTCAAACATTATTGACGTACCCAATCATGGCATGATGAATTGAACTGATGAAAAAACTAAAATGGCAGTGGGTAGGGCATAATACAACGTAGAGTATGAATGGATGACCACGATCTATAATAATAATAACAATACATGTACTGTACTTTTACCAGTATATGGTCGAGGAACTATTGGACGACTGAAAAGTCAATACTCTGCTTACACTGTTAATTGATATCTCTAACTTTCCGCAGTTGACTTTGTCGAATTAATATCTGACTCTACACAGATGTTGAAATGTTTTAGTTGTAATGTGTTTTGCCAGATGCGTGGAAATGGGTACTGTGTTTATCTGAGGATGGTTTAGTTGAGGTTTGTTTGCATATAAAGTATTATTCTTGATGGATATTCAGAATTCATTTAATATTGAACGAGGTTCATACACGTGTCCTTACATAATGTAAAGACAATTTATTTATGTTGCATGGGAGGGTTATTATATCTATCTTCTTCTTTTCGTATAGTGGTGTGGCTCACCTAATGTTAGAGTTTTCAGGTCGCCCTAAAGCCTTAAACTTGACTTGACTATCAGTGATAACTACCGGGACTAACTTATGCACGTTATGCCTTCCGAAGCACGGAGGAGCTCGAGAAAGTGTTTTTTTTGCCACACAAATAATCGTTCACCAATCCATGTAATGACCGTACCAAGTGTTGCTTAACCCGTACGACCATTCAAGATCGGCAGGCCAGGTGCACCTAGGCCAGTTTCTCATGTGAATCACTTACGTCGAGTCGAGTCGACATCTAAACATCGAAAATACAGTCGTTCACATTACTTCTATCGATAAAGCATTACAGAAGCCATTGTGGTTAAATCTTCAACATAGCGGTAAATCGAGCATCAAATCACACTATAAATATTTCACGTCGTGTTTTTCTATCTTTATCCTCAACTTGAATCGAAATTTCCTCCAATTGAGACAGAACAATATTGTCAATGGCAAACATCTTTTGAATTTACATTCAGCATTAAAATTAAGGGCTTTCGTTCGTTATTCTGAAGTTCATGCGATGAATAAAAGATCATAGTTATTTTGCAACGTTTTTACGCTAAATTGTACTTAAATACCGAAATTTCTAGATTAAACATAGCGTTAACTAAACAAGTCTGATCTTCGTCACGGGAAAAATAAATCAGGACGTGTTTTTTGATTGGAAAACGCTGATGCTTAGGTATACACTTTCTTATGAAACTATCAAGACTTATAGATATCTATGCTGCGTCCCGCGGTTTCACCTGCGTAAGTCCCGATCCCGTGGGAATATCGGTAGCCTATGTTACTCAGGGTGATGTAGCTTTCTAATGGCGAAAGGATTTTTGAAATAGGTCCAGTAGTTTTTGAGTTTATTGATAACAAACATACAGACACACACCCACGCACAAAAATACAAATCTTTCCTCTCTAGAATATTAGTAGGTATAGATATAGATATGATATATAGGTACTCTATATAAAGAATGTTAGTAGATACTAATTAGTGGGTAGTAGTAGATATTAACACTTAGGTACTATGTACAAGCACAGATGTGGTTTTACATACTTCTCTCCGCAGTCGCAGTCAGTTGTTTTGTGACTTTCCTGTTTCCTTTGATCTGACTTTTACTTTTATGTTCTTATTTCGTGCCCAATGAAATAAGAACATAAACGGGAACATTTTCAATTTTTGTAAACTTTGTAGTGCCGAGTTCCCACCATCAAATAATGATGAGCTAGAAACTAGAAATAGCATAGCGGAGCCGACTTCTTTCTTTAGATAACATACGTTAAAGTTTCTATCAAGAAATAGTTTATGCGTGTGGTCAAATGGGTCATTTCCCACTTCAAAGAAAACCCAAACAAATCAGAGGATTACCATAATTAACATAACAACATTAAATAAGGTTTTTTTTAAACTAGCTTAGTACATTAATGTAGAACCCTCGGTGAGTGAAACCGAATCGCACTTGACAGGTTTTTTATTTTACTCTTTTTGCCTGCTCTTTCACTTCCGCTCGACTATTTGTTGCTGAAAAGACATTTAGGCTAATTTGCATCGCAAGGTAATTAATGATTCCGTTTAGCTATCGGTAGGAATGCGGCCTAACTGTGACTTTAGTCTACTACGCAAGTATGTTGTATCGTCGACCTCACAGTGTCGGTTTTCATCAACTGATTAAGACCCGAGGATATCCTCTATCCTTTGAGGATAGGGGATATGGGAGGAGGAGAACGCGAGGAAGGGTAAGTGGTCCTATTCCCACGCGACTAAGATTATTGTAAACTGGTCGAAACATCGAGGTAAGAAAATAAATAATAAAACGCGATCAGGAAAAATGTAACTAATTATGTAGCTAGGTAAGTACCTAGAGACACTTTCCTAAGGAGTTTTATGTGCTTACTAACAAAGGGATTTTTGTTACATAACGACTCTAAAAAATATTCTTTGTCGTCGTGTTGTGTGGGAAGAAAACACGTCAACTTTACTTGTTGTAGCGCAGCTGTCGGCAATATCTGACCTAGACGAACTTTACAGAAAGAAACTTGGGAACATTCATAGCTAGTTATACGAGAAAGGAAAAAACAGCTCTTTTTATTTCTGGTTACTGAAACATGATTTTCAGCTGGATATGTTTTTTTGTTATAAGTATGCAAAAGATGAGGGTTTGACCACTATCTCACCTGATGGTAAGTGATGATATGATCTAAGATGTAACACGCTCAACAAGGAGAAGAAAGACGGCAGTGGAACAAGATCCGACCCGACTCAAAAAGGATTTCTTTGGTCGCCTTTTTCGACGGGCAGGAGATATCGAAAACGATATGATATCATTTAGCCTAAAAAAACCTAAACTATGAGCGATATCTATTTTTTTTTGGTAAGGTAGGTTTAGTTCTCTCTTAGATAGAATATAACTGTTTGAGTTTTTCTTCCAGCCGTCGACCGGTAGAGCAGCTATATAAAACGTAAATAAAAATCATTTTTTCTTGCCCTAAGACTCACAAATTACTATAACAGATTGCTTCTTAGTAGACATTATTGAAATGATAAAGTATGTATAAAGCTATTTGCAAACGTAAGCGAGCTCCTAACTGTAAATTGACTTTTAGGGTCTTTTAAGATTCAACTTGGACAAGTGGATAATATGCACAGTAACTGGTTCAACTTCATCCTCTAACTAAATGTTCAGTAGCTAGACTGTTTGTTAGTTCTTCACGCAAATACTACGATAAAATTTGGTATGCAAATAGTTGGAGATTCGGATTAACAATCAGGCTACTTTTAATTCGATATGCTCACTGGATCAGGACTTAACGTAGGTGAAACAAGGTGCAGCTAGTGTTTTAAACTTGTACTCATAAAAAATATTCAATTTACTTATTTATTTACAATTTACTTACTTCCAAAAACGCGAGTTCAAACCTCGCCGCGAGTGAATTTTTGAAGATGTAAAAGGAAAAATCCTTTTAATGTTCCTAGTAAATTTCAAGTTATTGAAAAAAAAAAACCCGCGGTAAATAATTATGTCTTTTGTCTAATAGTAAAAACATCTTCAATATGTACGGTGCGGTGTAGACAAACGAAAATGTATTGTCTGTATTCACCCTTATGCCTACTTATGTAGAGGGAATTGAATAAAGCAATAAAAATAAAGAAAAAGGCAGGAGTAAACGGTTTATTTGACATGCTTTCAAGAGAGCATCTTGTTTTTCATATTCATAACATAACAAACGAATACAATGCTCGGTAAACTATTTTATTACGTGTTTGTGAATACTGAATAAGAATTCCTTTCTTTAGAGCCTCAGTATTATTTTATGGTTAGAAAATGCATCATTTCGTCATTTTATCGGAGGGCACGTTGCGAAACCATATTTTAGGGATTTGTGTCTAATAAATATTAATCTTCAAAAACTAAAGTCTGCTTACTTTTATCTAATCGATACAAAATATTATAAAGAAGAAAGATTAAGAGATGAATTTATTATTTATTATTATTTATTATTAAGATTTATTTGTTTATTGGTTTGTAACGAATAGGATCTTGACCTACCTACGACATAATTAAAAACTACTTGACCGATTTCATAAATTCTGTCACCAATAGAAAGCTACATTATCGAGGATTAACATAAGCTAATCCTAGACTTTTCTTCTGTTTTTGCGATGTTGTATTGAAATTAAAGACATTTTTTGTTGTACAAACGTTGAGCGTTGAAACAATGCTAAAAGTAATAAACACCACGCGATTATAACCGAAATTCTAATCCTATTTTAAAATCGCATTTTCAGGTTTTGAAAAGGTTTTTCATTTAGGATTATCTCCATCTCATTAATATCCGTAGTGCGAGTTCATGTAAACTCTCACTATACATTTTCCATCTTCCTTAGTACTGTTTTACCCAAACATTAAATTAGTTTTATAGGAATTTAAAGCACATTAGGTACTACATCGGCTACGGCTTCTTTTAACGTTCCATAAAATATTTGCGTTTACACACAAACGTGACAATAACGTTTGCTATACTTAAGAAAAAAACTCACACTAAGGGTATAGAGGTGTACAAGTATATTTAGTTACTAGTTACCAAACTGTGATTAAGTGCTGCTTACCCACTCCAAACAAAAGAGAATTTTCGAACCCAATCCAATAAACAGGACCTAATTTCTTTTCCTAATCTTTAGGCTATGCAAAAATTAGATTATAACTGTGGCTCTTCGTAGCGTCGTAGCGTCAGCTTAGTTCTACGAAAGTGCTACGCGCTTAAATCGGCGGTAGAGGTTTAGCAATCGACAGCTTCTTTTCAGTAGTCGCGAGGCTTCCAAAGCGAGCGCACGTCCCCGACGCTCTCCCCCACTGAAATACACACGAAACTAAAAAAATATTATGTGATATAAACTTTAGTGTATCATGCTATTACATCCAGAGTCCATTGAAGGCTACATTCTTTGCGAGAAAGGTAAATTTAAAGTATTACTCAGACTTTAATTTAAAAACTGTTTTTTATTTGTTTATTAAAATAGGGTTTTCGTTAATCGCTAGTCCGTCCACATGAATAAATGGGAAAGTGACTAAAAATTTAATAAAGTAAATTTTTTAAAAGTTTTTTAAATGCATTGGTAAAATTCATTAAGTACCAGATAATTATTATTGTAGGTGCTACATTGCCGAGATTTGAAACTATGGTCGTCAGTTTTAAAGTGCAAGCTTTGAGCACATTAGGAAAATACTTAAATTGTTAAACTGTATGTTACTTAAAAAAGTGATGTTTTTATAGTACGAGTATTTTCGACATTGCATCTTATTCAATTTTTTTGTAATAACGTGACCTTTTGCGGACTTTCCAGTACACATGGTTACACATACCTAATCAATGTAATTCACGGAAATTAAAGAAAACAGTATCTTTACGTTTAATTTTGTTTTATACCCACGCTAAGTAGAAATGTACTCGTATTATTAGTATAAAGGAACGCTACCCGCGTTCGAAACGCTTTCGTTGATTACATTAGCTTTGCTAATTGTTTTCTTTTAATTTAATCCTGGCCGGAGTTGAGAACAAGTCGAATTAATATGAATCTATTTATATTTAACTATTACCAGTGTCTAACGGTTTCGCTTACGATAGTCCTAAAATAGCCTTTATTATTTTATTGTCTTGTATTCAACTTTTTTTTGTTAAAGTAAGTCCAGTATTGAGTTAATATTAATTCATAAAAATATGGCTAACACATTTCGTTGGGTCTTGACTACCGCTCGGGGTCGTACTTGGTGCAAAAGTTGGCCATTGCCATACAGAGAGGCAATGCTGCTAGCATCCTCGGCTTCTTCGTGCCGGGTACGATCAAGGGCGGTTTATTTAATTGACTTTTATTTTTTTTGTTTGTGTTTATTTTAATTATAACGAAATGTGTTAATATTAATTATAAACAACAACCAAAAATATAGATTTTTGTGTTTGTTCAAAGCTGTATGAGATATCTATCGGCATCAATTTATTTTGTGTATAAATTACCGTTACAATTTATTAAAAAACGGATTATTATCCGAATTAGGCAAATGACGCACAAATAATACAAAATATTCTTTGTTTGGTTTCTATTAATCAACTTTTATATGTAAAATAAATACCTAATATTAAGAACGTGGGATATATAATTTGATGAGGATAAAAGACATTCATTATAGGTGTTGATATATTTTGACCACACATGATTTTTTATTTAAAAGTATGTAATTTGCCCAACAGTAAAATAAAATAATCCCTCACGTGTATAATACTATTTATATTAGCTGTAATAAATCTCCAATATTCATAACTAAGTTTCACTTGGTCTCATGTTGTATATTATTATAGTTTCACTAAAAAAATTACTCGGTGACTTAAGCAAATTCGTTCAGGGGTAATATCGACTTGGTTTACTGTTTTAGAAGTAAGCACACGTAGGTACAAACCAGCAGGTAAAAGCTCGCATAATTTATATAAATTAACCCGGTGGTGCGAGCTGTGTCGATCTTGTGGTTGGTACCCCGACTTTCATTCCGGAGATTTGAATCCCGACCGACCGTACACCAAAGCATTTTTCTTTAAGAAAAGTTGTGAGGGTTAAAACATCGCTCTTACGCTGAAGGAAAAGATCGTGAATCAGAATCAGAATCAGAATCGTTTATTTGTATTAAATATGGTACATGCAAGTGGTGTTACAAAAATAGGATACAGTTTCGTCATATTTAGCAATCAAATTGCGTACAAATATTTACCGAAAGGAGGTGAGGAAACCGACATGTACTAGGACTCACCAATCACCATGGTCCGGGACATTCGCTAATCCGGAGTATAGGATTCCGTAGCGTATTACTGTCTAACCCCTCTGAGAGGAAACCCGCGCCTTACAATGGAATAAATTAACGGTCTAACAAGAACACTCTGTATTATATACGTAGGCATAATATTAAACACGAAATGCAAGCGTCACGAGCGCTTGCGGTGGCTGGCATAACTCAAAAAAGTCAACAAAGTTCTATAGGTAGTACTTTATGTTTTCTGTGGGTTTGTTTAATATAAGTGGCGTAATGGTGGCGTGTTTCTAAACGTAGAACCATTTGTGAAACCTCAGACGTTAATAGTCAACGTTTAAAACGCAGAATATTTAGTTAGTTTAGCGTACCTAAGTAATTGTCATTTATTTTTCATGTAGGTAAGTAACGTAGCGTTTGCCACGTTACATACTTAAAATGCATGCCACTTGCATTTTGTGGTAATTTTCACGAAAAAAAAGTGGTACCAATAAAGGTGCTACCAGTAGTAACTGCTGCGAGACTGCCTTTGTAAAATTGACTATAAAAAGCGGAATTAACCTTACGAAACTAGTAAGGAGCATGCATTTAAGAGTCAATTTCACAAAAGTAGTCTCGCAGCAGTAATGCTAGGGCTTCATTAGCTAGTGAATATTCGTGTAGCGTTGTCGCGACAAAATCATCGTGTTCGGGCATATACAATGTTCTTGTCTACATTAGGCGGGCAAAGATACGTGTCATGTTGACGAGTCATCAAGACGCAGCGTTGTTCAGTTTGTTGTTGAGAGACCTACGTGTCTGCGGCCGAGACTAAATTGGCGTAGGTGTAGCGACACATCGTCCCGGATACTTCGCGTTCGCCCTAATACTTCGCGTTGCAACGATCTACCCGGCTACATACATCGCATAAACACGAAAATTCGCCGTAGCCCGCTAATGAAGCCCCAGCATTACTGGAAGCAACTTTATCAAATAGGTAGATTTTTTTGAAAATTACTCTAAAACGCATGCCACTAGTTTCGTAATATAAATCTCTCTAAAATGTATTACTTTGCTCGCAACTAATTAATGAATGACAAATATTTTTCGCTATTGTGTGAATGTTCCATTAGTAAGGTACATACTTGATAGACAGGCCCGTAAACGAAGAAACAGAAGTGGACGAGTTAACAGCGTGTAATCACAGACTGAAATAGCGATAGGTGACTTTTTGCACTGAAATTATGGTAATGTGATTCTAAAAAATCTCAAAATTTCGACTTAGTGAGTACTTGAAATCGTAGCGAAGCAATCTAACGCGCTGGTTCGGATTATCAGTAGTCACGTGTTCGAATCCCGCCGAGTATACGATTTTTTTTTGTGTAGGTTAACACTTTTAGAAATAATGATTACAATTTGAGACAATACAAGACGTTGTACAGAGTGCAATCTAGCCGAAAACTAAGCACAAGATTTATACTATGGGTACTAGACAACGGAAATACTACATATTACATACCTAATATATTTGTAACTAGCTGACACGGCGAACTTTGTTCCGCCTTAAAGGCAATAAATAAGCATTTTTTTTTAATCGAACGGGATAAAAAGTATCCTATGTCCTTCTCCTGGCTCTAAACTACCTCCCTGCCAATTTTCAACTAAATCGGTTCAGCCGTTCTTGAGTTATAAGTGGAGTAACTAACACGACTTTCTTTTATATATATAGATAGACTTTTATATATATAGATTATATAGGTATTTAATTAGAACTTATTAACAGAAAAGACAAATATGAGTAGGCACAAATTTACAAAAAATATATTTAAAAAATATATATTTAAATTACATATACAGGGTGTTTCGACGAGGGGTAATAAGCCAAAAGGGGGTTGTTCTAGAGGTCCAGGCGAACAACTTTTATTCTACGACTTTTGGAAATTCGAACTTTTTTTTCGAAAATTTTAAAGTTGTTTTGAATGTTTAGATTATAGTGGTCCAAACTGAATAAAAGGGCACCTTAAGGCCAATGACCTCAAACTCTAAAAAACAGCTGATTTTCATGGAAACTTTAAACTCAAAATTTTCGAAAACGAATTCGAATTTCCAAAACTTGTAGAACAAAAGTTGTTCGCCTAGACCTCTAGAACAACCCCGTTTCGGCCTAATACCCCCTCCTCGGAGCACCGTGTATGTGATACATAGAAAACACCCAGAATGGTAACAAGTAATTATTTTAGGCATAAATACATGCACCTGGCGGAAATCAAACCCGTAACCTTTTGCATTGCAGTCGGACCCCGCCCGACGCGCCTCAAAGGCCGTCAGTATGAGTTTGACTTGAGTTCAGGCAAACAACAACGATACGCGGATAAAGACAGAAGACTTATTCTTCGTATTGCTTCCTCTTGTTCAGTTCACAATCAATCCATCTCTCTTTGTTATCAATTGTTAAGTAGTGTCTCGTCCATTTCTGCTTCTCCATCTACGGACTGGCCAGACTTCACGTAATACCCGCTGATTATAATAATTATTTTCGTATTGTCAAAACGACTATCCATCACTGTCATGATAAAATTGTCTTTTTAACGACTTTGTCATTATCTTTAGTATGTATAGATTTATCTATGATCAAGGTACAAAAAGACACTGAACTCCATGATACCTACTAGTAAAAAAAGAAATGTAATTTGTTTTTATATTACATTCATTATTATTAATGTAATTCATATGATATTGGCTAGAATATTCAGGTCACCTTTGGATTTTAATAAATTATTTATATAGCTAAAGACTTATCCACATCAAGCTTGCGGGCAACCTGTCAATATACCGCTATCATTTTTGATATGCGGCGTAACAAGGTACGTATTCTATACCATCAGACTTAGATTAGGTACCTAGAATACATAGATAGTCTTAGATTAAAACAAATAACTAAAGATACGGTACGTAGTCTCGGAAAATGAGATGATAAAACTGCGTCTAGCTGACGCACTAGCCTCAGTCGTATGTCGAACCGTTGCCGCGTGAGCACGTGCTGTCACACTGCGATTATCATTTTGACATCCATAAGAATGCCTTTTTGCTTATTATTTACAAATGCCTGAATCATTCTTAAGACAAATGTTTTTAAATACAAAAATTTTATGAAATTGCATGTAGGTGTTTCTAGCTCATTTTTCGAATACGCAATATTAGAATATACCCTATCTACCTATTTTTGTTTTCATCTAAGTAGATAGTATGGATATTCTAACAACGACGTTCGCATTTAGATCCATATTTTTTAAAGGTGTGTGAGTAATTTCCTGAACAGTTTGAATTTAGAACTGGTGAAGCTCGACGAGTTTGAAACAATTTTGAAATGGATTACTATTTTAGGCGACATTTCTCCTTCTAGTCTCTAATAGAGACCAGTTCAGTTCTATGCCCTCAGCATACAGTATATCTTTACTTAACATCGTTAATAGACTTTTCTCAAAAATGCTGCTTTACCTTGATATTTCCACGAGATCGGAACTTACGCGGGTGAAACAGCAGGGCACAGCTAGAAAGTTCACAAAACAAAACACGTAAATTCACAACAGTAAACAATAAAATTTATAAGCAGTTTCCGAAATAAAACTGAGTAAAAATCGAGATCCCTCGAGCTATTTGACCTTTCCGAACGGGCAATACTGTAGAACTTTAATTATTATTTCCTTCGATACTCCCTAGCAAAGTGGAGAGCAGTGAATTTTGTTAGATTTTTCGTATTTATCTCAGACTAGCTGCGTCCCGCTGTTTCACCCGCGTAAGTCCCGATCCCGTGGGAATATCGGGATCAAAAGTAGCCTATGTAACTCAGGGTGTAGCTTTCTAATGGTGAAAGAATTTTTGAAATCGGTCCAGTAGTTTTTGAGTTTATTCATAACAAACATACACACAGACACAAAAATACAAATCTTTCCTCTTTATTATATTAGTAGTTCCTCTTTATAATATTAGTATTAGTATTAATATACGATAAATAAATAATGGTTCTACATTACAAGGAACAGGTAAATATAAATCCGGCTTATTGTTGTGCATATATTGTATTTTGCTCAACATCACAAATATTTATAAAAGTAGGTACAGTAGGACATAAAAGTGGTTCCCCACCTATTTTTGCTAGCTTAGTGGAGTGGAATACCGTGAATGGTTCATAATAGGTACCTAACAAGTTACACTGTAAATCTAGTTGACACCTTAAACCGTTTCCTCGGCAGATAATCCTAGAGAACTAGACACCGGTTGTCATGGACGTATACGCTTCAAGTAACTCTGAATCTCAAAGACTAGACATTTTTGAGCCTGTCCTTTTTGTCGTAGGAAAACTGTCAACAAATGATCCATTTTTATACGTAAGAATATTCTAGATCGGCGGCTCTCAAACTTTTTCAAAGCTTAGATAAAAACAAATAAGGGCAGATACGGTACCTTGCCACGGAAAATGAGACGATAAAACTGCGTCAGCCGACGCTCTACCCTCAGTCGTATGTGGAACGGTTGTCACGTGAACACATACCTGTCACACCGCGATTTCTAGCTCATTTTCCGACTACGCAATGTTAGAATATACCGTTTCTTCCCCTATAAGAACATTATTGTTTCAAAGCCAAAAATTTGACGGAGCCTTAAAATGTAAATTCAAATAATTCGCAAATCGCAAAAAATCTCCTATGGCTGTCCTAGATCATAATGTGCAAATGGCTATGGCGCGCTAGGTGCAGTTGCAAAGTTCAGAAACGAATAAATTCTATTTTAAAGTATTTTGGTTGGTGCAAGCCCACTTTAGGTATGTTATTTTGTTTCATTTAGTATAATTAGGAGTTAAATTAAGGTACTTGTAAATATTGTTATGTTTTCAAATATTGTATCCCTTTACTCCCGTCTCCATACCCCTCACCGCCCACGCTCACACTTCCTCCCTCCCCTACCATCACCTCCTTCTCTATAACCTCCTCCTCCATCACCTCCCCTCATCCCTCCACTATCTCATAAATTTTGTCTCTGCAATGCCTGAACAATGACTTGGAGAATATCTTAGTTGTACCTACATTAGCTCTTAAGTTACTGATATGTATGCATATAAATATTTTTGTAGTCTATATCTATACTCTATACTAATATTATAAAGAGGAAAGATTTGTATATGTGTTTGTGCGTGTCTGTATGTTTGTTATGAATAAACAAAAAATTACTGAACCGATTTCAAAAATTCTTTCACGATTAGAAAGCTACATTCACCCTGAGTAACATAGACTACTTTAATTCCGATACTCCCAAGGGATCGGAACTTACGCGGGTGAAAACGAGGGACGTAGCTAGTGTTTTATATTAAGGTCAGAGAAAATTGCTGGTTTATTCCGCACCATACTCTGCAATTAAACGATAAGTAAGATGGGCATCTTCGTATTCGCTTCCTGTTGTTATGTGCTAAATAAAAAGGATGGCTCAGTTTGTAATACTTTGTTTTGTTATTTGGATTCAAAAAGTCCGAGTGCTCTATTCTATAACCCAGTGATAAGGTTAAGAAGACTCCAATTACCATTTTCGGAGCTAGGTCAATTGAACTTCAATGATGGTTCTGCAGATATTTCGTACCGTCCTTTGATATGTAAATGAAAGTTATTTTAGCAATAACGGCCCTTAAAATTGCGTATAAATCAATATCTGGGTTAACAATAGCGTCGACGACGTTTGTAAAGAAAGGTACGATTACGAAGGATCATAGATAACATTTGAAATATTTGGGATTTGCAATATATTTTATTATCTCTACATATGATAAAAGAGTAACAAAACCGTGTACATTGAATATTTTTTGAAAAAGTTATTTCATCGTGTTATATGTCCTGAAATTCATTTTTTTTGCGTTTTCTCTACATACGTCACGACAACATGAGGTATAACATTCCGGCTACTTTTATCCGGATATCGAATTCGGTTATGCGTAAATTCCCAGTCTTACGAAGTTGCGGGCACAGCTAGTATTCTAATATAGGTATCAACGATAAATAGCGACTAGGATTATATTAAATTATATTTCTTGTTCATATAAAAAGTCTCGCTTGAGCCCGGTCGCATAATTGGAATTTGCCTTTTAATATTAATATTTTAATAATTTCACAAGTAAACTACGCAAACTAATGTTTGGGACTCATTGGGTACTATTAATATGCTAGCCCAGAGCGCATCGATTCGGTTAGGCAATGTTGGGTAGCTACACCCAACATTGCCTAACCGAATATAGTAGAATACCTAGAAGGTACATTGGGTCGGTACGTTACTATAGTAAGGTACCGACCCAAAGGTACTATAGTACATATATTCTGTATCTCTACGTCGATAAGTGATTTGTAAATGTGATTGTTTGGTTGCAGATGAAAGCGTGGACCGCGCACGAACAAGACACGACTTTATGGTGCTGCCGGACATTGCACGTCAAACACGCCGCCTACGCCAGCGCACTTTACACATTAGTGAGTATTACTTGTACCACAGCTTACCTTGTAGTTGGCAGTAGTAGAACACACTCTCGAAATTTCAGTGGCGCTGGCTGCGCGTTGATCCATCAGTGAGTTAGTCAGTCAGGAAAAAGCCTTACACATAGATTTTACACAAAGGTTTGGCGTGGTAGATTAATAATACTCTAGCGCTGTTTTTAATGTTTTCAAGCCAGACTGCATAAATAGAGATTAAGTTAGCTAAGCCCGTCTCTTATTAAAAATATAACGCCGTAAACCATGTTCTTATTATCAGCTCAAATAAAAATCAAATCAAAAATACGTTTTTTATAATAAATATAATATGTCTGTCAGTCTGTCTGTTAAAATAAGTTTGTAAAAGGAAAAAAACACTATCACAGACACACACACACAATCCGCCTAACATCGTTTCAAAACGACGCGGATCATCACCTTACGAATCTTCCATACAGTGAAGCCAGCCTAACAGCGGCACGCTACAACACCGTTGCCACCCTATATTAAATGTCTAAATTAAAAAAGCCCTAACAGTGAAACACGGATTTATAAATAACAACTAATTCCATAACGATTGTTATTTCATTTCGTGTGTGTGAGTGTCATTATAGTCATCAATAATGCCACAGTTAAGGTAAGGAAGGAAACTAGGTTCAAGGTTCGAGCAGTCACGTCAAGTTCACAGCCATTTATCGAATAACACTGACCTTTCTCTCTTATCGACGGATTATCTTGATGGCCCTGCCTGCGGTCTCTGATTAAGTGAGTTAGCAACTCCAGCTTGCCTATCAAACGTACGGTATGCAGTAATGGGAGGGTATCACATCATTTAATAAAACGTTAGTGGTTGATGCAAAACGCATAAAGGTCATAGCACACATATCAACTCGTAAACGGAACGTAAACGTATCCATTCGAGCAGTTCCGTATTCTTTGTATGAAACTGCAATGCACACTAATCGGATTCGTAACGTAATTGCCTCGCCTACGAAATTACGTACAATATTATGAGGCTACGTACGGAAAACGTCCAGGGAAATCTTTTTCGGGCTCCGTACCCAAAGGGTAAAAATGGGACTCTATTACCGATACTTCGCTGTCTGTCTGTCTGTCCGCCTGTCACCAGGCTGTATCTCAATAACCGTGATAGCTAGACAGTTGAAAATTTCACAGAGACGTATTTCTGTCGCCGATATAACAACAAGTACTAAAAACAAATATTAAATTGGGGCCCGTGCAACAAACGTTTTGTATTTTTTATAATGGAATAATGTTACAGAGCCCTTCTTGCGTGAGAAAGACTCACACTTGGCCCGTTTTTCGACCTTTTAATTTATAATGCGATTACTTTCGTTCTTATTAGTTCTTGTAATGACACTTAACAACCGGTAATTTTGTATTGTATTTCATAATCAAAAGGTCATCTAGGAATACATTATACAAATAAATGATCTATTTAATCTTTTATTTGTAAAATGTTATTTATTGTCTATTTACAATAGGATACCTAAAACGATACGAGGTGCAACTTCTATCCACAGCTTCAAAAATAAAACTAAGCAGTGGTTAGTGGACGGTTGCTACTATAGTTTGGACGAGTATTATAAGTTACCGATAATACCATGTTAATATTATTACGCAACACATTATTTTCATTTTTACTCTAATTTATTTATGAACTTATTTAAGAATTAATTAAATATATCGTATTTTTATTACCTATTAAACAATGATTTAGTAATAAAATAAATTTGAACCGAATTGAATGAAATTATTGATTATTACGATGAAATGATAAACTGTGATAGTGATAATGACAAAATAATACCTATACTATATGTATGAACCTACATAGTATAAATTGATTAAATTTACTTACAATGTAAATTGACATGTAACTTTGTTATAAATAAATGATTTGTATTTGTATTTGTATTTGTATTTCGCCTGACTTTATCCTCGTCATTTCGGAATATCGGAATAAAAAGTAAGCTTTATGGAAATCCAGATCTCTAGTTATTTGCATACCAAGTATTATCGCAATCGGCTTAGAACTGCACGTAATCAGCAGAATAAGACTTATACTTGCTTAGGTTTCCAATTTTATGTCCCTCATAATGTACCTAACATGGCCTCGTGTCCAACCTGGCGACGTCATTATCCTCAACACAAAATGCGTAAGCAAGAATACCTATCTACTCTGACATTTGAATCTCAAGATCTACTTTAACTTTTCGTTACTTTTGATCACAAGAACAGGAAAACGAAACCGGACTGGAGTGCCAATCAAATTAGTTCCCCAGACACCATTTGTAGAAATCAAATATCTTAATATACCTTACTGCTCTCTGTTAGGCTGGGATTCTATATTAACAAAACCTGTGATCAAAACTATTCGTTTAAGTTGCGTAGAGTAGGTAGGGTATGTTTTTTTCTTTTACAATGTGAATCGCTTCTTGGTGAGCTGCCTTATTGCTCCGGTACTTTGACCACGAGACAGCTCTCCCTGAGAGAACCGAACTATAATATGTTTAGGCACACGATCTGTCTTTAACTGATCCCTAACGCAGTGTACTACGTGGGCGATCGGATGCGAACGCGATGCGGCGCGGAAACAAGGAACAGTCGATAGCTATTGAAGTGTCCTACGTGACCAAATGCACGTAAAGTGCGATGCGGCGCGACTCTCGACTGTTCCTTGTTTCCGTGCCGCACCGCGCCGCTTCGCGTTCGCATCTGAGCGCCCACGTAGTACGCTGCGTAAAGGAGCTTGACGGCACCGGACGGTATAGCGACGCACCCCGCCTTTATACCTAAAAGTGGGGAAGTGGGGGCACTATATCATAAGCACGTTATATTAGTTTTTGATAGAGGATTGTCCAAAACGTTGAGATCTATTGTGAAAATACCTTTACTAAAGTAACAGAAAGTGATAACTATTCGCAATTTTTGGGCCAGTTTTAATCACTCACAGTCGTGTCACAGTCAGTCCGTCGCAGTCCGTGCAAAACAGCCAGTCGTTTTAAGCCGTTTAATCGTTTTGTACATCATTGGGTATAAGACAAATCCTAACTCCTACTCTCCGTAAATTGTCTTTTACACGAAGAAGAAGAAGACACTCCGTAACTAAAACAAATTTTTATTATAGAAACCCTGCCCAATCGTAATAAACTCATAAGTCATAACTTATGTATGATCCTTAACCCAACTAACGTTTGTGTATTACATAGATAGGCTCTCTTCGAAACTTACCCAAAAGGCTTTTCAATCTCCCTAAAGTTTGGCGTCGTACCGTCGTCGTCGGTCCTCGTGTATTTATATGATGTGATGTCATGTTAGTTGGGTGGGCGGATATTTGGGAAATTATTAACCGTGTCCGAGTGTGGTTGGTTAATCCTACTAGGTACGTAGCTACGATGATTTGTTAGGGATTCAATTCGAACGTCTACCGTCAACTGAAGTAGGTTCGTTAAGCTTAGTTTCGCATGGTTGAGCTAGTATTTTATACATGTGCGTCCATCGCAAACTATGCCTGCTATGCACACTTTAAAAAACTGGTGAGCTAAGTTAGTAACTTATGAATAGCTGAAAACGCAGAACTAACCGCGTATTAAGAGGAGTATATACGCCAACGACCTTGAAACTGAAAATCCCTGTCGGGCTCATCGAAAATTGTTGATTATTTCATGACGGAATGTCGTAGAACTTTTTTTTGTGCACAGATTGTAGGTGACATTGTTTCCTACATTTTGGTGTAGTTTTAAGACAAGAACCTCCTATTGGTGCAAAGCCTATCCAAATTTTAGATAAAAAATGTCTGATTTGGCTAAAATGTCGATAGGCTTCAATACGTTTCGACATATTTGTATGGAAACTGCACTAAAATATCGGAAACAATGTTGCCTACAATCTGTACACAAAAAAAAGTTCTACGACATTCCGTCATGAAATAATCAACAATTTTCGATGCGCCCGACGTGGATTTTCAGTTTTTCAGAATAGGGCCCTTAACACGCAAAATCAGTTACAGAAAAAAACGCTAATGCGTGGGCTTCTACTATGTGTTGTATTTTTTTTGAGATTTCAGACCTACGGGAAAACACAGGCGTTTAATCGCAGTGCGTACACGCTCTAATGCAGGTTGTTATTTACGATTTTTAAACGCATTATAAATGGATTATAACAGTAGTGTAACTAAAACTTAATATACCTTGCAGCCGCGTAGAAGCGCCATAAAGTAGTGATATTTGTATTGAAAGTTAACTTAAATTGTTGTTTACATTTAGCTGGAAACTGTTTTGTTGTTACAAATTCAGGCAGGTATGAGATGAGATCCACTGATTGTATAATTAACTCATTATACAGTTGTTTACGTTCAGGCTTCTGTAAAGTGGATTCGTAATTTATGCGTATCTAAGAGAAAATGTCGGTATTTAGCAATTTATCATACAATTACACAGAAAATTACTTACACAAAGTGATTAAAACGGAATATTAATACACGCTTGTATTTATTTTTGAAGCGTGGGTGGCTGTAACTGTAAATATGAAGTTTTAATTGAACTTCTTTTTATTTTTTCATAAATACCTAAGTACCTATCTACCTACTTAATTAAGGTAAATCGTTGAATGTTGCTAAGTAATATAATCCGTAGATGAGAAGTTTTATTTGACACGTATTTTTATTTCAATATTTTACTACGCTAATATAGTGGCTGGCAAACAAGTTGGAAAATTTCGACCTGGAAGGGGAAAGTTCGCGAAGTACAGTACATTATACATGCGACTTCTATGCAAAATCGACTTTGCGCATCCGCCAATTTTTTTCTAGATGTTTGCCGGGAATTATAACTACCCTTATGTATGACGAGGCTTCGATGTCAAACCTGAGAAGACACCTGTAAGGGTCTTGAAACGTTGAGCATTGAAAGAATGCTAAAAGTAATAAACACCACGCGATTAAAACCGAATAATGAGTTTAATTTCTATCCAACATCGCGAATAAGCGGTCAGAAAAGTCTACCTTTATGTTCTTACAACTAATTGCACCTTGCGGTATCACCCGACTAAGTCCCGATTGCGCGGAAGTATCGCGATAAAATATTAAACTTGTGTTATTCCAGGTCTCCAGCTATTTACATACCTAGTTGCATCGCATTCGGTTCAGCGGTTTTTGCGTGAATGCATGACCAACAAGCATACTAACGATCTTTCACCGTTCTTTTCTTTTCGTATAGTGGTGTGGCTCACCTAGTGTAAGAGTTTTCGAGGCCTCTACTTTAATTCTACGAACGATAAAACGAACGATAATTCCAGAAGAAAATACGTCTGGTTTTGAAGGACGGTTGACAGATTTTCTTTCTTGCATTCTAGTCCAGGATCATTTTTGCAATTGATTGTACCGTACCAGGGATCCTGGACTATTCGTACGTTCGTAGAATTAGGTCTAGGTCTCTAGGTCACCCTAAGGCCTCTAACTTGACACAACGACTGCTATCAGAGATAACAACCGAGACCAACTGCTTAACGATAGGATTATGTGACAGAGGAAGGGTTTTTCTTGCTATCGAGTATATTTTTTAGACATGTAGGTACGAGTATGTATCACACAATAGAAACAGGGTATTTCCGTAACGTCAGATGCTTTCGAAGTCGAGACACAATTCGGGCCGGGGATATCCTGCCAATATGTCAATCGTTTACTCGACAAATGAATTGTCTGGTTTTTCTTACTTCTATTTTCGTAAGAGCTTGTCTGTCACTTTCGCAAAAGTTTGTTAGATTGTTAGGTCTATTGCGTATCTGGGTCTTTGGCGATTTGCGTACAAGATATTTCAAAAATGAAAGTGTTGTCATCTGCGTATCAGGTAATTCGCGTTTTTGGCACTATGCGTCGAAAGCTTCGTCGACATTTTGTAATTGTAACTATAGAAGTGGATATGTGATATTTCTTGTCGTTAATGTAAAAAAAAATATTTTTTAAATATAGTCTATAGCTTTCCTCAATAAATGGACTATCCAACACTTAAATAATTTTAATTCGGACCAGCGGTTCCTGAGATCAGGGCGTTCAAACAAACACACTCTTCAACTTTATGATATTGTAAGATTATACCAATCAAATATTAGATTAAAAAATATTTTTTTTCTCTTAATTAAATTTTAAAATACACGATGACTAGGTGTCATCGTGTATTTTGAGATTATATAAAGAAATTCGTGTATGTGTGCTGTAGGTGTGGTCTGTTTTAGGTAAAGTATTAGAATAAGTGTCATCCACTGACCTGAATTATATGGACACGCAAGCCCTTTCCTCTATTACCTATGCATATATGTTATAGCGTCCCCAGCTATGACCAGCAAGGGTATGAAGAGAGGGGTCCGCTCTACCGTCAGGCCACCCCCTAGGGGCAACCGTTAGGGATCAGTTTTAGACCGATCGTGTCCCCAAATGCTAGATTCGGTTCTCTAAAAGACTACCTCGTACCCAAAATGGCACTAGGTACCAGTTGGAATTAAATGGACAGGAGGTCTCGCACTGAATTTTGTGCCTATTTGATCTGCGCCAAATCAGGCGCAAATCAAATCGGCACTAAGATTTAGATCTTAGTGCTGATTTGATTACAAAATGACATTAGTGTAATTTTGAATGGTATAGCAATTCCAGCGTACTTGTATACTTTCATTTCAGTGGTGTCATCATAGTAGTTTGACTTTTAAGAAATCTTAAATCACGCATGAATAACAATTAGAGTCTTTAAAGTTATAAGTACTCGTAAAATACTCCGTTTAAACTTTATCTTGAAAAGCAGTAAAACTGTGAGTAAAAACCTACACTGAAAGCAATTTATCTAGACTAAAGTATTTATAGCTCATTCTTAAACTTTTTCCATCAAAAACGTCTATTTCTTACAACTTATAAAACTTGTATGCCACCTGAGAGTGTTCGAATACTTTTTATGGGTGTGAGATGTTTTTGTACTGTTTTACTTGCCTATTAATCATTTATGCGCTGTGTATAAATTTAGATGAATTTGAAATGCTCAGGACAAGCAGTATGGTCTATTTCTTAGATCATACCGACACTTATGTACATTCAGATTACCAATTAAGTATACAGCACGCAAAATTATGCGACATGTATACTTAATTGGTGATCTGACTGTACATAACTTAAAAATGTAAGTAACCTACATTTACCCCCTTACATAAACGATGGCTAAGTTTGATAAGTTTAATAATGAACTATACAGCACGAATAGTACTTTTGCGTGCTGTGTACTTAATTGGTAATCTGACTGTACCATCTGAGAAGAAGTCAGATCAATTAGTTAGTTAGTTTCGCTGGACCTTTTTCGCACTGAGCCTCGCAATTTGGCCATTGTACGTGAATTCTTAGAGGGGTTAAGCAGTAAGACGCCACGGGATCCTACTTCGGATTGTCGAATATCCCAAGCCTTCGGACCGTGGCGAGTCCTAGGATATGTCGGTTTCCACATGATGTTTTCTTTCATCGCGAGCGATGTTATTAGCGCACATAACTTTTCTTAAAGAAAATATACATATAGCATATAGCGTGGCGAGGCGTCGCCATGACCTGTATCGCTACGCGGATTTTTTAGGTTTACTCGCGCCTATAGATGTTTCACATCAAAAGACATTGTTGCGCGATATCAATAAAATAATATATTGAAATGTCGGTCGTTCTAAGACAGTTAGGTAAAACGTCTTATCAAGACGTCTGGTGATACAAGGGTTGGCAGTTTTTTTTTATCCCAGCGTATAAGCCTTGCTATGCGGCGCGGAATCGCCGCGAGCATTTTAAGGGCACGCGAGCGAGCGCATTATCGCAGCAGTGTGTAACTTCGAGCCCTTCACCTTCGTTAAGTCCTTTCCATTTATTGGTTGATTGGAAGAGATCGTTCTTAGGCGATAAGGCCGCCCATTGTACCACTTTAGTTTTAAGTTTTTCTTTGTATTATTTCTTGTAATTTGTGTTTTTGGTACAATTAAGCGTTAATCTATCTATCTATGTGCGTCCTCCACACATAGCTGTGTTATTTTGGACGTATCCCGTCGCGTCACTCGCCTAAGACAATAGGTAGCTAGAACAAAACAAAGGCAAAGTTAATCAGATTAGCAGAGGAAGAGATCAGGGTACGTCGCAAATAATTATTTCACATAGTATTTCCCATTAGCGTCACGTCCGGGAAGTAATCTACGTCTGTAGAGATAGTGACACCGAGATTCAGACGTGATACCGTGGTAAGCACTTTTTGCGCTCTTTGTATTAACTCTGTATGATATTGCAGGAGTGAAGATATAGATAAAAAATAAATAATTATTACACGACGTTACTCACGCCGCAATCTAGCCCCAAACTAAGCACTAGGCTTGTACTATGGGTACTAGACAACGGATATATACCACATACTTTTTTTAATTTATTTTTTTTAATACGTTCATTTGATACATAGAAAACAACCAGACCAGAAACAAATATTTATTTTTAAGCACACGCACCCGGCGGAAATCGATCCCGCCGCCTTCTGCTTTGCAGTCGGAGCTTTGCCCGACGCGCTACAAAGGCAGTCAAAGCTCAAAATACACGTCGACACTGACACAAACACTACTTACATTTACACAAATCATGTTTCGATAGCGCCCACACGGCAGCAATATTTTTGTGTCGCCACAAAATCGACCTACTCACATTCATTGCAACGGCAATGAACGTGTTTTTTAAATTTTCTTTAAGGTTATCGTGATACAACTTAGACCTCGTTGGCTCACCGAAAAAGATAGTAAGACCGCAGGACTGAAACAAGCCACACAATCTCACCGTGCAAGCTCTGACTACACGAAAATGACATTTGATTTCAAGCGACACAGCTGATACATCTGCAACTAGATGCAGCGGTGTAGGTACATACACATGACAACACTTTGCTCTATAGATTGTTGTGTCAGTGTCAGTCCGTCGTGTATTTTGAGCTTAACAGTCACGCGATAGCTCGATTGTTTTTAACCCCCGACGGAAAAAGAGGGGTGTTATAAGTTTGACGTGTCTGTCTGTCTGTCTGTGGCATCGTAGCTCACGAACGGAAGAACCGATTTCAATGTAGTTTTTTTGGTTGATAGGTGACTTTTGCGCGAGTGTTCTTAGCTATGTTTGTTCCTGACTGATTAATTACGTATCGGTTTTTAATTAAAGTCAGTCAGTTATAGGCGCTTGTAGGTGTCTTGCATTTACTTTCTTTGCAATTATATAAGGACACTTGTTGCAGAGAAAGTACTCTAAATACTAACTTGAGTCAAATAATTTATTTATTTATTTATTTGGAAATCTAACAGCTATTCCTTAAAACTAGACAAAACTAAAGTAACAACAGAAAGCCAATTAAAGGATTCCACGACTAAGTTACAGAACATTAATTTTCGTGTGATCCTAACAAAACAAAACCAACGATAATTATTAAGATTAAAGTCAATAATTGTCATTGTATATCCGTTACCTAGTAAGTACTTACCCATAAAAAGTAAATAACACAAAAACAATAGCTATGCACTGTAGCCTTGTAGGTTATAAAAATTATGGCTATTACTGGTGCAAGGTTTTCCGCCTATGTTGTAGTGTTTTATAGGCTTATTAATAAACGCGAAGTAAGGTCGGGGTTATTTTACCACTTTTTGTTTCTGTCTGTCAACTTTGAAAGTTCTTGTCACGGAAAAAGACAAAGCATGTTTGAAAAGACAGGAGTTTATTCATAAACGTAGAGTAAGGTCGGAGTAGTGAGAACATGCTTTGTCTTTTTCCTTGACAAGAACTTTTAAAATGCTATTATAAAATGAGTTTTAAGTGCCAGACTTGGTTTAAGAGGAATAACAACGCCAACGACCTTGAAACTGAAAATCCCTGTCGGGCACATCGAAAATTGTTGATTATTTCATGACGGAATGTTGTAGAACTTTTTTTTGTGTATGGATTGTAGGTGACATTGTTTCCTACATTTTGGTGTAGTTTTAAGACAAGAACCTCCTATTGGTGCAAAGCCTATCCAAATTTTAGACAAAAAATGTCTGATTTGGCTAAAATATCGATAGGCTTCAATACGTTTCGACATATTTGTATGGAAACTGCACTAAAATATCGTAAACAATGTCGCCTACAATCCACACACAAAAAAAAGTTCTACGACATTCCGTCATGAAATAATCAACAATTTTCGATGCGCCCGACATGGATTTTCAGTTTAGCAGGTATAGGGCCCTTAAACCATGATTTACTATGCCTAAATCATAGTTTTAACCAGGTCTGGCCTTAAAACTCATTTTATAATAACCGTTAAAATTGACAGACATAAACAAAAAGTAGTAAATCTATTGCGACCTTACTCCACGTTTATTAATAAGGCTATCAGTGGTTATTGTTAGACGTTTTCAGCCGTGTTCAAGGCCCACCATAAAAGTTTCAGACTACAGTTAACTGTATTCTTTTTTAGTCACATCAGTCCCTAATGGAGAATCGAATGAATCTCTCGATTTCCGATTGCATTTCAAATAGGCGATAGTTTCCGAACGTTTAAAAGGTTTCACTTAATTATTCAAACTAGTAAGCAACGATATGCGTTTTTAATTCACAAATATATTTTAAAATTATTTACCTATTACAGACTAATTAAAACGAAATTATATTTAATAGTCATATAATTTTCAGAGTACCTACAATAAAATTAAAACACAGCAAATGTCAAAATAAATGCAAAAATGTAAATAAAATAAACAGCCTTCGATCGTACCCGGCGCAAAGGAGCCCTGGATGCTAGCAGTATTGCCTCTCTGTATTACAATGGCCAACCTTTGCGCCAAGTTCGACCCCGAGCGGTAGTCAAGACCCCTATCCCTAACACGGCGCGGCGGTCACGACTGATTGACTTTTAAAGGCTTTAATACAATTAAGTTCAATTTGATGGTCCTTAATTCAAAATTGGTATGTGAAGCTGCATAAATTTTTAAGTAGTCCTCAAATTTCAAGTAGTATTTCAGTATTACACACACACACAAAGATAGAGAGAGAGCATACCTTAAAACTATCTTATTTTCTTTTCGGATTTATGTGGCACTAGCTGCGCCCCGCAGTTTCACCCGCGTAAATCTGGCGGGATTTTTGCAATTAAAAGTACTCTATGTTACTCTCCCTAACTTAAACTATCGCTATGCAAATTTTCATCCAAATCAGTCAAGCCGTTTGACCGAGAAGGGGAAACAAACAAATATACAAACAAACAAATTTATAATATTCGGATTTATAATATTTGTGTAATGTAGGTATTTGTAAAGGTTTTTACATATACCTACCTATACCTTCGTTTTTTATTTGTAAACTATGATTTGACACATCTTCCTGAAGAAAAAACGTCAAATACGAAGAAACAAAACATCAGATCGTAGTCTGAAATGAAAAAAAAACGAACTATAGAATATTTTGCAAACTATTCACTTCATTCACTTGGCACCATTATTTACAAATGTTTTAACCGCAGTAATCCATCTGTTAGCATAATAAAATTAAACAGTAAATATTAAAGAAAATATTAATACCAATCACGTTTCAATAATTTCAATTCAATAATGTAAATAACTACAGTTGAAAATGTTGAAATTTATTTGGACGTTCTCGTTCTGTTTTTGAAATGAAATTTCAATAAATTATAGTGAAAATGATGATTGTTTGTGGTTTTCACGCTCCGGATACCTCTGAATTGGATGACAGCCCGTTGATTTAGTATTAAGGTTAATTTCAATTAGATGCCATTTCTATTTTGATTCAATTCACATTCATATTGCTATGTTAAACTAACTATTGTAATAAAAAATATTGTTTTGTTTGCGGTTTGCGAGTTAAATTAGGTTTGAATAAGTACTATCAACAACAAATGTGGGTATCCAGTTAGCCGAAAGATTCGTTTGAACCGAGCGCCGAGTGTGGAATAAGCATATTATACAAACATTGATATAGGTATATCTATAAATATAAAATGTGTGACAATTATTGTGTATCTAAATTTTAACTCTATGCGTAAGTGTCTAGTTATCACAGCGCAGCGTTGATTTTAATATAAAAAGCAATTAGTACCGAGGGTCTATCCTTGCAACCGAAATTAGACCTTACGGTGTATACCCACTTTTGTTGTTGTTGTAGTACCTACTTGCTATAATACAAATCTCGCAGTTACTAAAGTGCGTCTGTCTCTTAAGCCTTGTTAATAAACGTGAAGTAACGTCGGAGTAGGAGAAAATGTTTTGTCTTTTTCCGTGACAAGAACTTTCAAAGCTGACAGATAGAAACAAAAAGTGGTTTAATTAGCTAGCTCACGTGGAGTGGCTTCACTTAGGTACATTAATTTAAAAATAAATTAAAAGAGAAATGTGAAATGAAAAATTCTATTTGGTAGTCTGCAAATTTGTCACACTGCGAGCTAGTAAGGGTTTCCTCTTTTAAGCTTGGATCCCACGGCCCGTTTTATCAAAGGCCAGGCCAGGCCGTGCTACGCCTGTCGAGGCCTGTACGACTGATTGCGTCTCGCGCAACGACAGGCATCATCGGACGCTACGGTTCCCACGGCCTGTCCTGCTGTTCCGGCTGATAAACTATAGAGGGGTAGGCAGAAACGGTATACTTTCCGAAATTTTCACGCTAACTATACGGATTAAACTAGGGGAGTTATTTTTTATCTTAGACTAGCAATGCCCGCGACTTCGTCCGCCTAATTTTTTTGAAAATATAATACAGACCATAGCCTTCCTCAATAAATGGGCTATCCAACACTGAAAGAATTTTTCAAATCGGACCAGCAGCGTTTCCTGAGATTAGAGCGTTCAAACAAACAAACAAATAAACTCTTCAGCTTTATAATATTAGTATAGATTCAGACAAATCGATTTGACAAAGAACCTACAAAAAAGATACACATACCTGAGTAATAAATAAACTTTAGTTACACAAATCTCCACATAAAATTGTAACAAAAGCCTACTCTATACAGCCTCCAATTCGTAAAAAACCTTTTACTTTTCCGTGACGGATTTTCATTGAATGCCTACACTAGGTGGGTATGTGAAAATAGTTTTTTTACTTTATCTCTTAGGAGATTTACAGTTGAGATTGATTAGTTGTATTGTCCTTTATTCTTTTGATAGCATTATACAGGATGTTTGGCACATGGACCGACAGGAAAAATCACATATCTAAACAACCGTGACACTTAGGACATAGGGTCTAGCGGGGAAAACAAGCGCATGACCCCCCCCCCAACCTCCCATAAAATCCTGTCGGTCCATGCACCAAACATCCTGTATACATTTAGTAGATATTTAACTGTACCTACTTCTATGAGCTAACATGATGCCGGCGCCTCACATTGGCTATGTTGGTTCCAAGTTATACTGTTGGATCCAACACACCAATGTGAGGATCGATCTTGGAACGTTATTGGATAAAAACAGAACATTGCGTCCAATAGCCAATGTCAACCCGACTTGTGTCGGTTTTTTGTACAAGTTCAAAGGCGAGGGGAGTGAAGTGTGTAGGCGGGGGGGCAACTTGGGTCCAACGTCGCTTCTCGATCCACACATTGGTTGCATCAGTACGCGCTCTGCCGATATGAGTGCTGGACGTGCTGCGATATGTTTTTGTTTATCATATTATGTTTCTTGATGTTATCATATTATGTTGTTTATCATATCATATTTTGTTTGTTTATACGATATGTTTATCATCCAGAATCGCCGTTTCCTTGGCTTCTTTTTCCTTTGACTAATTAAATAATAATAATATGTGCTCAATGCGTGGGCGTAAGTAGCCAGAGCAAAAAGTGTCCCGTCAACTCCCGTCCGACATGACTTGCTAGCAATAAATTTGATGAAAAATGGTATCTGCTTGAACGTCCAGCCTTCCAATGCTCTTGGCATGAGTGTTGGCCCAATTATATTGTAGCCCATATGAGGCCGCAACCTTGGTTGCAATTATTGGCTATTCTATTCGTAGCCAACGTTGGAACCAAGTCATAAGCCAATGTGAGGCGCCGGCATCAAACAGTGCCTTTTAGACTTTGAAACATTTCAACAATAAAGCAACCAAATCAAAAAGCCTTCTAACATTTTCTCAATGAGATTTCTGTTGCCTTTGTATATTGTTTTTTTATTTCAAAATTCTATTTTGGGGCTATTATTGAGGTTACGAAATCAAAGGTTCAAAAGAAAGCTAGTTTCTGTGCAATAATTCCTATATTTACTGAAATAAGGTGTAGGTAAATTGAAATAACTCTTGTGCTGGGTTTCTATTTATATTTTAAATTACGACTCATTATACCTTAGGTATATTCAGCAAATATACCTAATCTCAAAAACCAAAAAAATCTGTAAGTCAAAATAGCTTCACCCATGTGATACAACAGACAGATGCACAGACGAATAGCTACACAGACAGTTCAAACTTTTAAGATCTCTCTTTTTTCGCTGGGGGTTAAAATTGGCTCCTAAGGTTGCAAAACGTTATATCAACCGTTAAGTCAACCGTAGGTAAATTGAATGTAGTTCAATAAACCGAAGTTGAGTCGTGCAGTAGGTTAGTCATCCGTTAGTTTAAACAATCATAATATATAAATCGACCATAGTTGTGTTAACCTGTAGTCGAGTCGACCGTAGTTAAGTTGAAAATAGTTTAGATGAAAATAGTTCTTATGATACGTAACCACTCCCAGTCCAAAGTTGTTGGTATAAAAGCAAGTTCAGTTTGTTTCTTAATGTATTAATTGACTTTCTTGCTCCTAACTACAATACTGAGCCACATTTAGGTATTTTAATTATTTGTAAACGTTGCTACCACTAAATACTTGTAGTCCGATAGAGCGTATAATTTTAATTAACATTTCAAGTGAGTAATTTGATTTAGATACTTACAATATAATATGTAGGTACATACCTACGTTCAAATTGCGTACTTAATTAAATAGATTAGAAAGATTTATTGTTTGTTGTAAGTATAAAATGTATTTAACTATGTAGGTATGTTTGTTTGTGACACCTTCAAACAATGAAATCATTTGGTTTTTATTTCCGAGTTTGATCCCACATAAGGCCGTATACAGAAAGAAAGCTGGAAACTTATAAGCGCTGACAAGCGCTTGTCAGCGCTTATAAGTTTCCAGCTTTCTTTCTGTATACGCACTATGTTTCGAACGACTGAGTCGATTTCGATCAAACGTAGCTAAGAATACTCGCACAAAAGTCCTCTATTAACAAAAATCACTTCATCCGTTCGTGAGTTACAATACAACAGACAGATACACAGAAACACAGACCGGCACCTCAAACTTATAACTTTTTCCCTCGGGGGTTAAAAAGTACTAAACCGTAGCGTAGTTAGAAGTTACTTCACTTCTCACAAATTAACTGTGCAAGAGCGACAGTGCGATATTAACGTAGTAGGTAGTGGCTACAGAGTCATAGATAGATATACCCATCACCTATAAACGATGATTAACACATGACTAAGTTATGTAACATTCGTCTCCGTCTGTAAACTTTGAAACTTCATGTCACAGTAAAACACAAAAAATACCTACATAGACTTATTAATAAACGTGGAATAAGGTCGGAGTGGTGATAACATGCTTTGTCTTTTTACGTGACAAGAACTTTCATAGCCAGGTATGTCAGGTATAGCCAGGTAGGCAAGGTATCCCCCCCGAAGGGTTTCCGCCTTGCCCCCCCGAAGGGTTTCCGCCTTGTCCCCCCCGAAGGGTTTCCGCCTTGTCCCCCCCGAAGGGTTTCCGCCTTGTCGTGGCGGGGGGGCTTAGTAGCTGTGGCCTGGACACCCACGGTGAACCAAGAGGAACCCACCCGAGGGGCCGCTCGAGCTTCGGCTCGCGGCCGGTAGGTTACGTCCGTAACTGAGGTGGGCCGCAGTGTGCAACATTGCGGCTGAGGGTTTCGGGGCCGCGGCAGGAGAGGAGTGTCGGTGTTGCGTTGCCGCTCTCCCTATCTGCCGCGGCCTCGGCGAGGCCGCCACCGTTGATGGCGGACGCGGTGGGGCTGCAGGGGAAGAGGAGTGTCGGTGTGTCGTTGCCGCTCGCCCTATCCCCTGCAGCCGAAAAGTGGTCGGCGACGGGGCCACAGACCTCACCCGTCGCAGGGGAACCAGGGGTGTCCAGACATCGCTGGTTCCCCTAAACGGCTCTTGGCGGCGGACTCGGGGGAGTTCGTCGCCAAACACAGAGCCCCGAGATGGTGGCGGCGTGTCCGCGCCGCCTTTCGAGAGGGCTTCGCCTTTTTGGGCGCTTGGAGATGGGGTCCACCCGGACCACCCGCCGCTAGAGCTTGCCGAAGTTATCCGAAAGGTTCCGGCAAGCTTTGGCAACTGCGGCGCGAAGGACACCGAGGGGTTTAGTGGGTATACCCTGGCCGCACACCATCTTGGCCGGGGGGACCCCCACACACCGGGCCGCTCTCCCCCGAGAGCGGCCTGACGGTCATAAGGAGATTCCCCTCGTAAAAAAAAAAAAAAAAAAAAAAAAAAAAGGTAGGCAAGGTATTAATAAACGTGGAATAACGTCTAAGTAATTTTACCACTTTTTGTCTCTGTCTGTCAACTTTATTAAAAGCTCTTGTCACGGAAAAAGACAAAGCATGTTCTCACTATCAAAGTTGACAGACAGGAACAAAACGTGGTAAAATTATTCCGACCTTACTTCACGTTTATTAATAGGGCTTTCATGGTTTATGCAGTTGTAAATCTTCGTTTATAAGTAAGAGGAATAAAGATTAATGTACACTTTGTTCGCGCAAAGCAACCGAGATACTTACCTACCTATAGTTGCGTGTTCGCTAATCCTAAACTTAATGTACCACACATGCTTGTTTATGAAACAGGGGACAGCTATGAAACCTTAATTAAATCCGGATTTAATAAGACTAATTGAATTAGCATGTCGTGTACGGCTATAATAAAACCATTGTTATGTATAGAACCCACAGAGGATTATTTGAAAGAGGCTTAAACAGTTACCTACTTTTAGGTATGTTTGGACCTTACGGTGTTAATGAATATTACTTTTTTTACCTGATTAATGGGAAAGTTATGGATACCTATAGGGGTGGGTTTCTTAAGGGATATAATAGCTTGTTCACACAGTACCACAGAACACATACAGTACCCACTAGCGAGCTGCATCCGTGATACAGTAACGAGGTCCTAATGGTACCGAGGTACCTTACGTGTTCGCGAGCGTCCTTTTGTTCGCAGTAGAATTTGACAATCGACGTTCGCGACAGTTTACCACGTTCACTATATGCTGTTTCGTTACAGGACGTGCAACGGTTACAGCTCGCTAGTTACTATCCGACTGAAGCAAAATTTCCACCGCAAAAAAGGAAGAGACAAGGCTTTTAATAACAAAGTTTTAGCAACATTAAGGCGGACCCAGACATCGTGAGGCGATGTCAGGCGCGTGCGTCGCGTGATTACATTTATAAATTTGTCCCACACGACACATGATTAAGCTGAGCATGCAAACAACCACGCACAGGTTTCGTCAGTAGAACAATAGAAAAACACCCGTCCGTCCACAAGGAGCGCACAGCTCGCACTGATCGTTCGTTCGGCTCGCAACGATTGTATAATGCAAATGCTCACTGTGAGCACACACGTCCACACAGCCCGAAGCATGCGAGGTGAACCATTCGTAAAGCACGCCTCGCGATGTCTGGTTCCGCCTTTATGTAAGTTATTTTAACGTGATCACTAATTTAGAACGTTATCTTTGTTTCAGAATATTTCGATACTAGTAGTCCTGTTGTATAGTTGGAGGATTGGTGTCAACGCCAAGAGGTACAAGGAATTAGATGACGTTTATTATGGTAAGTCATCACCTCACACGCCTAGTTCAAGTGTCGAGCCAAGTGTCCACAAACATCTAGCTGTGTATCTAGTGTTCTAGCACTAGCTTCCTTTATTAGAGCAATTATTTTTATGCCATAAGTCCTATATCAGACATGACCATGCCGCTTGATTTTTTTCATTTTATAATTAGAATAGAAATAAAATTCAGAAAAATTAAAAGTTAAAAAAAAAAAATCAATACGTAGGGCATAGTAATGGCTGATATAGGAATTATGGCATAAACATATTTTTTCTAATATCTTTATCCAGGAAGGAAACTACGTTCGTAAATGTTTGTATGGAGAAAAGAGTAGATAAACTGTCCGCAAGTCACTAAAATTATTTACATCAAACTGCGCAAGAGTGTTTTTAAAGTAAACTTATGGAAGGTTTATTACTAATGGGCACTTGCCTTGATATTCTGTAAATAGTATTTTCCATTAATACTTCATAGAAGGAATGAACCTTTTCAATCGAGTTCTCTTTCCATTGAGCTATTTACAAAGAAATAATGTTATCAATTAGATATACCCAAAGGTTTCTCCTTAGAATTTGGTCTGAGTGGGACTATTCGTATTAATATAAATTTTACTGTTGGTATTTCGTCATCGTATCCTACGCAACGATGCAATCTTATGGCATTAATAAAGAAATACCACAAATCGCACTCCACACATTCCACTCCGCATCGGGTATGAGCAATAATATTTTATTTACGTATTTCCGTCATTACACGCTTCGAAAATTTATTTCCTACTTGTACGTGACTGTGGAAATTGGCCGGGATGGGAAACGTGAGTTTTATTTACAGCCTGTACCTAGAAATGTTGTTAGGTATGCATATTTATAGATAGCGCAAAGCAAAACTATAGCGCTATATGTTTTGTTGCATTAAAGTCAAATTATGTTACACGTTGATATGATTATAAACTTTAATGTCGGGTAGGTACTTATAAAAGCTCCCGAAAATTAAAGTTATTACCGACATATGTCATCAAAACAATACCCATTTTAAAAGGTTGTATTTTAAAGTGGGAGATTTAAAGATCTACACTTTTCAGTATTGAAACTATACCTTTCTTAACATCAAAACTGAATTCGTCGTATTAGTCTATATAATACGATTTCCTAATCATCGGCTGGCTTCAAAGGTTGCCTGGAAGAAATTTTATGGGCGGCCTTATCGCTTTTAACGAAAGGGCCGCCCATTGTGTCTATACATTTGATAATTTTAAGTTTAATTTCTGATAAAAATGAGTTTATTTAGTTCTCTATATTTCTGTTTCTTTTGTAACTTATAATCATTTTTACTATTTTTTGTCTCTTTCTTTTGTACACTTTTTTTCGTTTTGTATTAATTTGGTACAATAAAGCATTAATCTATCTATCTATTTGGCCTCTCTACCAACTACGCCAAGCGGGTTCAAGCCACCGGGATAGATAGATAGATAGATAGATAGATAGAAATCTTTATTTGCACAACATAAATAGAGAAAAAAACACATATACAAAAGTAAATACTAAACAAGCTTAAAAATAAGTTGCACAAATGGGCGGCCTTATCGCTGAAAGCGATTTCTTCCAGGCAACCTTTGGATGGAGTAGAACTGTAACAGCTTGAGTGGTAGGCAGTGCACCTAGAGATTACCTCATATCTTAGTTTTAAGATAAGTGGTAAAAATATCATAAATAATACATATACATACTTATACATAATATAATTCAAGTATAAACATTAATACAAACATAAATAGACTACTTATATAAATACATAACCAAACAGTACATATATTACTAAATTATACATTATACATACTTACATAAACATTGAATAAACGCAAACTATTAGCATACATTATACAACATAAGCATAATAAAATATACAATAACACATAAATATCAGAGAGTACTGAGATAGTGATTTGTCACCATAGCCTTGAAAATGGGCAAGGACTTAGCAGATCGGATAAGTTGTGGGAGAGAATTCCAGAGGATTACAGACTGAACAGCAAACGATTTACTGTATAAGGTGGAATTTGTAACAGGGACTTGAAGAAGTAGGGATTCAGTAGAGCGAAGTTTTCTTTCATGAGAATCGCTAAGAAACTTGAAACATTCTCTCAAGTAGTGAGGAGAGAAGGGAGCAAACAGGATTTTGTAAAGAAAGCATAGAATATGAGCATTCCGGCGAAGGCGGATTGGTAACCACTTGAGCTTATGGCGAAAATCAGAAACATGGTCATACTTGCGCAAACCGAAAACGAACCGTATACAGACATTTTGGAGTCGCTCAAGTTTATCGAGTTGCTCTTCAGTCAAATCGAGGTAGCAGATGTCGGCATAGTCGAGGATGGGGAGCATGAGAGATTGAGCGAGGCTAACTTTAGTGGTAGTCGGCAGAAAGTTCCGCAGTCTACGGAGTGAGCCCGCAGCAGCAAATATCCTTCGACTGGTTTCAGTTATTTGCGGCTGCCAACTCAGCTCTGCATCCATGATCACACCAAGATTTTTGACAGTTTTGGAAAAAGGAATTTGGTTCCCGTCAAACATCACCGGGTCCACCTCATCCCAACAAATTTTAACTAAAAGTCTAGAGCTACCAATAACAATGACCTGAGATTTGGAAGGATTAACTGCAATGCCAAAGGATTTACTCCAGTCTGATATGTTTAATAAGTCACGATTTATAGCAGCAATTCCTTCGTTCAGATTATGCCACTCAGTTTGCGAGTAGATTTGAAGATCGTCTGCATATAGATGGTAAGAAGAGGAAAGATTAGATATTCAGCATATTCAGCAATCAAAGGCTCAGCTTTTGAGAATGAACCCCTTTTAATATCAACGAACGTTGAAATGCCTTTTCGTTCAAAAATAAAATAAAAACAGATGGCTTTAGGCTTTCCTGTAATACATGATTTTCATGAGATATTCACATTTTATCAGGTAGTTAATCTCGTGAGCTTAAAAGCATTAGGACCCCGCGTACTTAGGTACAAAGTGAATAATAAAACGATGTGTTACTTGCGTGTTTCAGAATACATTTGGGTAATTAATTATCAATACATTTTTAGGGTTCCGTAGCCAAATGGCAAAAAACGGAACCCTTATCGATTCGTCATGTCTGTCTGCTCGTGCGTCCGTCCGTATGTCACAGCCACTTTTTTCCGAAACTATAAGAACCATACTGTTGAAACTTGGTAAATAGATGTATTATGTAAACCGCATTAATTTCACACAAAAAATAGAAAAAAAAAAACATATTTTTTGGGGTTTCCCATACTTAGAACTGAAACTCATTTATTTTTATCAAACCGTATGTCTATGGATAGGTCTTCAAAAATGATATGGAGGTTTCTACTGTCACTTTTTTTCTAAACTGAATAGTTTGCGCGAGAAACACTTCCAAAGTGGTAAAATTTATATCCTCCCCCATTCAAAAAGAATAGCTGTAATATAGGTAACTAGGTAAAACATATTAAAATACCTAATTGAATTAGAACATTGAAGAAAATTGTTTCTTTAGAACAATTACATTACTGTTCTAATCAGCCCATGGCTACGCCGCTAGGTACCTACGTACGCCCTTTTTAAAATATAAAAATAATACCTACTAATATTACAAAAGAATATGTAATGAACTGTTATTTCTCTGAGCCTAATTAGTGATGTGCCGTTTCAGTGAAATTTGGAAATTTTGGGAATATTCCCAGTAATACGTTTCCGGCAATATTCCTATAAATGAAAATATAGGGGAAAATTTCGTAAAATAAAATATTGGTAAAATTAAAAAATATCCTAAATTTCCAAAATTCCTGAGATTATTCCTAGTAATTTTTTCAATGATTCCGTGAATATTTCCGATGACAATAAAACATTAAATTCTAGTTATAATGGCTTATTATGGTGTCTAATAAAGATTACAGGGTTTCAGTCAAATTCTTATAATTTACTTTTATTCAAATAAAATCGTCGAATATAAATTAGAATACTAATGTCTTGTCAATCATCAAAATCAGTCACCAATATTAGCATTTATAGTAATAGGAATACATATGTTGCGTTTTTAACATAGGAACTCACACTTAACTTTTAATATTTATGCACTTATATTACTTGAAATTTTAATATTTACAACTAATCTGCAGTATACTAACTCGATTTACTTTTGGGAATATTCCCGGGCACATTGGAAATATTCCTGTAAATTACTATAAGAAAATAACTGGGAATTGGGAATATTACTAGCGGCACATCCCTAATCATTGAACAAAAAACGTGCCGTTTATTCCTTTTATACGTATAATTTTGAATGAAATAATGTTTTTTATTTATAACTGTCAGTATAAATACTTGTTCAAATGAAACACGTGGTTTATGTACCTAAAGTTGCGTGTGAACAGGCAATAAAATATTTAACTGCTTGGTTATTGCGAGCCCTTTTCTGTAAATGGAAATAAATTGTTTTTAAGTAGTGAAGAATTACTTTATTGGGAGAATTCTTGTGTTTTAAATGGCAATTTAACCCATACCCACCCTGAAATAAATTGTTTTTTTTTTGTTTAAAAAGGATAAGTAGGTATTATTTGTCCTAATACTAGGTTTTATATCAAAACCTACAAATGGTGCAAGCAAAAACACTTTCAAGGGGAAAGTCTAACTCTTTTCTCAATACTCACTCCACAAACTTAGTCGACTGTTTCCTCCCTGGATAAGACATTACAGAAAATATATTTATGCCGTAAGTTCTATATCAGCCATGACCATGCTCCTATGCACGTTTTGATTTTTTCATATTACAATTTTTCTAATTTTTATTTCCATTCCAAATGGAAAATACTAGCAGACTAGGAAATACTAGTAGAAGAGGAATAGTAGTATAGTAGTCCTCTAACTACTACTACTAAGAAAGTCAATTATTATTACTCGTAGACCAGGAAGTCTACTAGTAATACCAGACTTTTGTTTTAACAACTGTTTTAAGAGGATAGTCTCCGTTCTCTATCTCCATACTAATAAAAAGGTAGATGCATTGTCATAACAGATATAGGTTTTATAGCATAAACATATTTGCTATAATGTCTTTATCCAGGGAGGAAAATTTAAACTACGTTTGTATGGAGAAAGAGAATGGAGACTATCCTCTTAAGGTTTCGTCTTATAGTTTTGTCAAGTCCCTCTATTCTATTTAAATGAAATTATCAACAATAAAATTATTTTCGTTGTACCCGACAGGGTTCTGAGTTTAGCGTGGGTATGCCCTTTAAGCATACCTTGTACAATATCGGATCGACAAACGTAGGTAAAAAAGTATAAAAGATGAAAAAGGTAGAAGCTTCATCACCCCCAATCACTAAACCTGTATTTTTCAACCGAATGAACCGGAAAATTCACAATAGAATCATATGTGCGACGCTTTAAATTACTTATCTGGAAAGAAAATCTGCTTCATGGTGTAGTGAGCTTATATGCGTCAAGGAAATGGTTATTAGGTTGATTGTATCCACTTTGTTTGCGCTTTTAGGGAATGAAGGAAGGTTACGACTCGTTCTATTATACGCGTCGATAGATTTTATTTTAATACGATTTAAAGGATCGTTAGGAGAATGACCAGCGCTGTGTAGATGTACGGAAGTCAGTTTTGGATCATATGCTGAGCTTGCTCCTTTTGCCGTCCTACGCTTGTTGGTTTTCGTTACAAGTTAAAAAAATATAGCAATAAATACTTTTCTTTTAAGAGCCCTAGAGCCGCTAAACTGAAAATCCCTGTCGGGCTCATCGAAAATTGTTGATTATTTCATGACGGAACGTCGTAGAACTTTTTTTTGTGTATGCATTGTAGGTGACATTGTTTCCTACATTTTGGTGTAGCCTATCCAAATTTTAGACAAAAATTGTCTAATTTGGCTAAAATGTCGATAGGCTTCAATAAGTTTCGACATATTTGTATGGAAACTGCACTAAAATATTGGAAACAATGTCGCCTACAATCCATACACAAAAAAAAGTTCTACGACATTCCGTCATAAAATAATCAACAATTTTCGATGCATCCGACATGGATTTTCAGTTTAGCAGGTATAGGGCCCTTAATAAAAAGTTACATTTAAAACTAGTGTGCCTCTACAACTATTATAGTTTAAGTAAGCTCAAATTGATGCTGAAATGTTTGTTGGGGTTAAATGTTGATATTCGCATGGTTATTTCTTTATGGCGCCGCCGGTTATAAAGTTCGAAATTAAGTAGCTATTTACCTAATCTACAAGTTCACAAAACAAACTTAACTAATGTTTTGGCTTTACTAAATTGAATTGAAAAATGATTTAGATAAATCCACGTGAAGAGTTCATGGAATAAATAATTTAAGTTCGTAGCCGTAGACGTTTCTCTGATGGATTTGATATAAATATTACTTTGACAACTGTGATTTGAGATATTCAAATGAATATTCTAGAAAATTCAAGGTCGGCGGAATATTGTCCCTTTGGAGACCCTTAGGCATACGTTTACTCAGGACCCTCTAGAAAAAAGCAGATGTACTTACAATAGAAACCGGCCAAGTGGCAGTCGGACTCGCGCATGAAGGGTTCCGTTCCGTACCATTTTCACAAAAAAAAATACGTTTGTTGAATAGGAACCCCACTTAAATGTTAATTTTATTCTGTTTTATTTGTTGTTACAGCGGCAACAGAAATCCATCATCTGTGAAAATGTCAACTGTCTAGTTATCACGGTTCATGAGATACCTCATCGAAATATCACATATAGATACAATCTTTAGTGACAGCTAGACAGACGGACAGCGAAGTCTTCCACCAATATAGACGAGGAATTACTTCGGCTAGGTAAAGAATGTCACATTTTCGTTCACGCTGAAAATTACTAACAAGAGCAGGACAAATGCATTACTTACTCTAAGTAATTACTTTACCCGTTTATAAATGCTGGTGTAATTAATGGTCCCGTTTTGTACCCGACTGCCGATAGAGGGTTGTTACCCTTTTTGTTCGGAACCCTAAAAAGTGGCTACTTAGACATCCGCTAGGCCAAAATCTTATATTCATTCAGAGAGATTTGTTAGACGTTCCGGATCGGTTATTTGCCTACATCCTGAATTTTTATTTGAAACTGCTGCTGCCGGCCTATTGAATTCTAGTTATTGGCAAAATCTACATTTTTACCTGTAAACCACTGAACTGTACAGTCAAGTTGGAGTGGCCATTTACTTACCCAAAATTCTTTTTGCATTATAATGGCTTAGTATGTAATTTTCTATATAAGACAGTTACTAATAAAATTGTCTTTCTAAGTCAGTATAATACAAATAAAATTCTACTTTGAAGTAGGTAGGTACGGAAAAAGAACCAACCAGTCTATTTTAAAACGCACCTGCATACATTCTAATTTTTATATTTAAATTAGTTATTAAAATTTCTAAATGATTTTGTTTTATTCTAAACAAAAAAAATGATGTACCTACATCATTTTTTTAATAATTAGGTAATTGTGGAAATTATTTTTTTCATCATCATCATTTCAGCTGTAAGAAGTCCACTGCTGGACATAAGCCTCCCACATAGATTTTCAGATGCTTCGGTCATAAGTGGCTTGCATCCATCGTGAACCCGCGGCCTTAACTAAGTCGTCCGTCCATCTCGTTGGTGGACGTCCAACGCTGCGCTTTCCGATCCGTGGTCTCCATTCGAGAACTTTTCGGCCCCAACGACGACGGCCCCTACAGTAGTAAAAAATTTTATTTTTTTACTACTGTAGATTTTTCTTCTGTTTTAGCGATGTTGAATAGAAATTAAACTCATTTTTCGGTTTTAATCGCGTGGTGTTTATTACTTTTAGCATTGTTTCAACGCCCAACGTTTCGAGACTTTTTCCAAATCTCATCTTCAGGATTGACTAGTCTTATAAAATATCTTACTTTCTTAATTTTTGTTTTGAAAGTCACAAACATAGCTCTTCTAATCAATCAAACGGACAAGATATTGCGTCGGGTTTTTACTGTTTGGAAATAATTTTGCACAAAATAAATATAACTTTTTATATGATATGAGAACGAGGCAATTACAAACAATGAATTCGGAAGATTTACTGCGAATTGAGCTTAACTCGCAGATGCGATCTGCGTTGATTTATTTCGTGATTTAAATGTCTCTCTTACCTGTTTACAGGGTGAATTTATGTGTATTTTATTCACAGTTAGAAGTATACCGGTTCCATCTTCGCAGATCCTTCGCCTTCCCTTGGGAATAAAGTTTCATTGAAAAACTTATGAATGCTTACGTTACGGGTTTTCGTTTCTCTAGCATACACTCGCGGAAATTATAGCGTCATGTCTGACTGTGTCGGTCTGTCTGTCTGCCTGTCCGCGGCTTAGCTCAGAGCCGCATAGTACTATGAAGCTGTAACTTAGCATGAGTTAACCTGTAATGTTCTTTCCTTTTCTAAAACAATGTTTATTTAACAAGTATACTAAAATATTCTGATTCGATCCCGTAGAGAAACCCCGAGCATAGCTCTCTCCATAGCTCTTTGAGCATCTCTAAGCCTATTCATAAGACCTAAAGTGAAGCACCACGTTTCGGATCCGTATGCCATCACTGGCAACACACACTGATTGAAGAATTTCGTCTTAAGGCACTGAGGTATTTTAGACGAAAAGACGTTGGGGAGCTTCCCGGACGCTGCCCATCCGAGCTGGATTCGACGATTGACCTCTCGAAGTTGAACCTACCTAACTGGACTGTCTGCCCTAGGTATACGTACGCGTCAACAACTTCGAGAGCCGAATTCTCAACCATAACAGGGGTAGGTACAACATGGGCATTAGACATTATGAGGAGATACGTAGAAGAACGAGGGTCACCGACATAGCCAAACGGATTAGCTCTTTGAAGTGGCAGTGGGCAGGACACATAGCACGGAGAGCAGATGGTCGTTGGGGCCGAAAAGTTCTCGAATGGAGACCGCGGATCGGAAAGCGCAGCGTTGGACGTCCACCAACGAGATGGACGGACGACTTGGTTAAGGCCGCGGGTTCACGGTGGATGCAGGCCGCTTATGACTGAAGCATCTGGAAATCTATGTGGGAGGCTTATGTCCAGCAGTGGATTTCTTACAGCTGAAATCATGATGATGATGATGACTAAAATATTACCTACATTGTTCTTGAACAATGAATACGAAACGAGTTCGATCCCCACGCGTCGTAACTTCCACGAATCATCAATATCAATAGGAATGTTAGATAACTTAGAATTGAAAGTATGATTGTTTAAAAAGTCATTAAGTACAAATTTTATAAAGTTTCTGCTTTATTCTAGACTAGCAGGGCTTCGTAGTTTCTCTTGCGTAACTTCAGGTTTTTCTTCTTTGTTATCTAAGTTGCAGAATCTTAGGATTATACAAACTACAACTTATTGGGATAAAAAGTAACCTATGTGTTATTCCAGGTCGCCAGCTATCTACATACCGAGTCTCATGGTAATCGCTTCAGCCGTTTTTACGTGATTGAGTAACAAACACACATACACTCATTCATACTCACAAACTGTCAGCTTTATAATATTAGTAGGATAGGTTTAAGTAGGATTATATGTATATACCTTGTTTTAGTTTGTAATAAACACATTGTAATAAATCTTTAGGTACTTACCTCAATAATAATGTACCTACATGTACAGGTATATGTGCAATAATGTACATACCTATCTACATAGTAGATCTAAATAATTTACCAAGGTAAATGTTAGTCTTAATGCGGACACTGATTTAATATGTCTCAGCTCTCAGGTAGAATATTGACTTGTAGCCAGTTGTATGTACCTCGTACGTCGTAGCATATTATAACAGCATGTCAATTCTGTAAGGTCAATCTTCAAAATTCCATTCTGAAGCCACTATAATGGCATTCTTTATATAAATTTATTTAGAATAATATTCAATACAAGTTTGTGCCACACTTGCGGCGTGTTAACTAAAGCTAAAGCGAAAGAGAGAGAGAATCCTAGGTCGTTTTAAATTGTAATTCTGCTCATCACTACGAAAATCTTCGTTAGATCCTTATAAGAGATTTGTGGGAACACCCTTGCTCTATCTTCGTTTCAAATAAAAAAACATCAACACAATCGGCCGAGCCACCTTCGAGTTATCGGCGAACATTCGTATTAAAAATACCCACAACCGAATCAAGAACCTCCTTTCTCCTCTTTTCTTGAACTGCACGGTTAAAAACTGCACAACTTCGGAATATGGAAAGGTGTAATTATTAATATCGCCTTCTTTTTAAAGTTGTTTTATAATGTTTTTGTTAACATTTGGTAGACAGACTATAAAACAAAGGTTTCGTATAGACCTTGTGTAGACACAATAAAAATGGGTAGGTTATATATACTGTAATGGGTAGAATCTACCGATTTACTGGTAAAATGCATACCCTACCTATCGTCTTACCCTTAAGATGTCATCCGTCCCGGTCGCCAGGATCTTGAGGTCAACCGGAACAGTTGACACCTCTGCAGTGCTTACTTCGCGCTTTCCACTCAATCCTGTCAGACTACCATCCGGCTACTCAGCCTGACGGTCCGGTAGAATGAATTATTCATCCTGTCAATCTGTAAGTCCAAAATACCGAGTCCTGTCACTGTAAATCAGCCGCTATGAATCGGCCGTTACGCATGAGAACGGTTAAATTATAAATATTTATTATGCACTAGCTGTGCCCGCGACTTCGTCAGCGTTTTTCGGACTACCTACCCATCGCTGTGCAAAAGTCTACACTTGAACGGACGACCAGGGAAGTCTGTTGCTGGGCAGAAAAGAATCATGGCAGAGTCTATTTAAGTGTAGATTTTGCACAGCGCAGCGGTAGGTAACGTGTTGCGTGCTTATTCGCATTAAGTACTTATTATAAGAAGTAGCCTTTATCGAAAATATAAAAAAATCAAAACCCGACTTCGAAAAAAGGTCAAAACAATAAAAATAAGCTCTGCTACATACAGTGCAACCGACCGAGTGCTTATCTGTTATGTAAGCTGAAGTCGGGCAGCTTAACTACATCTATATCTTTTTTTTACGTGGGTAATGCGCCTTATGCACTATCAGGCCACTCTCGTTGGGCTCCCTACCTTAAGTTTATAATCTAAACCCCCATGGTGTCCCTCGCTCCACATTCCACAAGTGTCGAGGCCAGTGGGAATTCTTCGTGGACTACATCCCGACAACGGCGGCCTTTCAATCTCAATTAGACAATCTCTCTCCGTCTCCCCCAGCCCCCCCCCCCCCCTCGGCACGGTCACGCCACCGTGTCGAGGTCCCCAAAGCCGGTGACAAAGCACCGAGTTTACCACCAGAGGCTGAGGTGATTTTTTATAGTGGTTGTCTTCCACGCGGCCCCTTTCTTGCGGATAGGACCCCGGAAAGGAATACGGTTAGAAGCCAGGCAAACCCGGTTTCCCGCCTCTTAGCTTGCAGCTACTGAGTCCCTTCACAACGGCAAGGTGGAGGGTAAAACGTAACGTGTCCGGCCGTCGGGCCGGACGCGCAGCCGTCGGATCGGAAGCCATCACTCGGCTCGGTAGGCCACCGTTCCTTAAAAAGGGAATGCGCCGGTCTGTGATTCGAACGCAGAACCCTCGACTCGGAATCTACAGCTGCCATCGTGCCATGGAAACTACATGCAATCTGCATCTACCCAGTAAAACTGCCCGATTACAGCTATATTTATTTAATCTGCCACTAAACATTATCACAATTGTTATTGTAACCGTAACTTTAATCACTGAGGAATTTTTGAGAAGGTGGTTTCAGGTGGTCGATCTATTTGTACCTAGTTCTTTATAGCCGATTCTCTTGATGGAAGTTAGATGGAAGTCCAAAAATTAAACAAAAACAGTGGGATGCTATTCTGCTCATCATTCCGAAGGTTCTGATCAGATCTTCACCAACAATTTATAGGACCAACTCGGGACTCTCACTTTCCAAATAAAAATAGAATTATCGAAATTGGACTTTATATGCCGGAGTACGGCGTGAACATATTTACATACAAACAATATGCGGCTAGAATTGAGCAGCTCCTCTTTTTTTTAAAGTCGGTTAAAAAAGACATTTAAAAAAAAACGTATATCCGAAGGATCCGGATATATGAAGAGACATAGGTATACGGTATTTTAGGAATTTCCTGAAAAAAAAAACTGATTATCCGGTTTTTTTATTTTCGACCGGATATCCGGTTAATCATGTGTTGATTCCACACAACCTATTTCTTCAATACAACATTCAAACTAATTAGCAGAAAAAACACTTTATCCGGATAACCGGACTAAATATCCGGATAAAAAATAGCCTATATGTTAAAACAATAACATAGTCATGCATGACAGATATAGGTTTTATGGCATAAACATATTTGCTCTAATGTCTTTATCCAGGGAGGAAACAGTCGACTACGTTTGTATGGAGAAAGAGTACGGAGACTGTCTTCTTAAATTTTATTTTTATGTATAAGATTATAGATTTTGTCTAAAACAAAATACCGAGTACGTATAGTGCAGAGGTTCTCAAACTTTTTTAGTTTACGACCCACTTACATGTTTACCCCCGTTCATAGACAAATCGGAGTGATTACTTTGGCTAAATAATGCCCTGTCTCGCTCTTATTAGTGATGCACATGAATTTGACAGACACATTACTTAGACAAGAAATTACTTAGAATTGACTATAAATACAAGTGTTAGATTTTGTCACTGTACTCTAGCAAAAGAAAAGGAATATATTATTATTATTTCATGCCCAATGCCTACCTAACATCCAGAGTCGCGGCACCCTGGGCCGGTATTATGATACACAATCGTGTTTCAATGGCTTCTCAATAGTTGTCAAAACTCTTATGACAAGATAGGTAACCTTGGAAACCACCATTGATATATTAACCATACACAATGGAGTGCACCACACTTAGAATATATAATGGAATTAAAGACATTTTTCGGTTTTAATCGCGTGGTGTTTATTACTTTTAGCATTGTTTCAACGCTCAACGTTTCGAGACATTTACAGGTCCCTTCTTCAGGATTGACTAAAAAAAAAACTCGCGAGTATTGATGTGTGTGTATTTGTGGGTGTGAAAGGATGTACATTGTGAGTGGGTTAATCCTACCATTAATAAATGTAATTTCGTTGTGGCAATAGTGCAAGCGAAACAAACACCTCTGCTTTTCTAGATGTTCTTCATGTCAAAGGAATATATGTTTTAGTGTAAGAGCTAAGAGTCCAATATTCAACAACGCAAATTTTGTACGTATTTTTATTGCATAGGTCATATATCATGACACGACTATTGACATTCCACTGAGACACCACTGAGGTTATATTGTTATTTGTGTAATACCGACCCTGTTTGAGAACCCCTGGTATGGTGTATAAGACAGAGACGTTATATATGTATTTAGTTTACAGAAAATAGCAAGGGCTGTTGTTGATATCTGAGATACTGAGAGTGACATAGTCCTTGCCGCTTCAGTAAACTGTGAAACCTATTAGACCGCAATATTCGATACCTTGACATACATACAACGATGACATAGAACATGATATATTGCTAGTAGCTAGAAGGTAAACATGTAGGTAAGTACATATTATATTCATCATATAACAGGGTAGAAATTTTGAACACGATCTGTAAAGAAATATTTAAAAACTGGAGAATGGGGGGTCGTTTAAAGTAAGTATTACGTAAGCAGTTTTATTGCTGTTATTAACTTCCCCCTTCCCCTCGGCAGCAAAAGTAAGCAAAACTCTTACTCAATGCTTACGTAAACATTGGTACCTAGACGTTTCAACGTGTTCTTATTTCTTTATTTATTGATGAGTGTTTTTAGTTCGAAATTTATTTTTTATTTATTTATTATTTATTTATTTACAATTTTTACAACTACCATTACAGGATAAACCTAATGCGATAGTGTGAAATATTAAAATACAAATAACTAAAATGAAATTAAGGACTAATAAAATTAAATTGCGATCATGAAAACAGTTAAAAAAAAAAATGATTGTTAAATGATGGTATTAAATGATGGTTTTTAATATCTCTTGTTATAGCGGCTACATAAATAGATCATCTGTGAAAATTTCAACCGTCTAGCTATTTATGAGATACAGTGGTAGACGGACGGACAGACAGACAGCGGAGTCTAAGTAATAGGGTCTCGTTTTTACCCTTTAGGTACGGAACCCTAAAAACCAACAGTCCATTCAAAGGCTATTCTTATTAGACTACGCTTGTAATACTCGGGAATTAAAGCGATTAAACCCTAAAAATGTTCAGTTAAATACCTATTCGGAAAGTTAATAAACCATTCTCAAAGCATTTCTAGACGCGTTCTTCCATCCACTAGGTTTATTAAAAACCTAGGTACGAATAACAAAGGTTTGCCGTAAAATAAGATTTAAGAAAATGCTGTGAAGGTAAGCTGCCAGATTAAATTTCAGCTAGAATTGATGTAAGAATTTTAAATGGCTAGACTAGTAGATATAAACTGTATAATAAGCGAGTTTTAATAAAAAACCTGCCAAGAGCGAGTCGAATTCGTGCACGAAGGGCCCAGTGTTTTTTTTTCTTTTTTTTTGTTATTAATTTATTATAGTGGCAAAAGAAATATACTATAATTTATGAAAATTTCAACATTTATTTAAAACAGATTCAAAACTTAAATAACATTCGAAACAACAAAAATCACTAAGATTTATCTGGTATATGAATGAGTGCCATGGCTGCATGCAATAGTCTACAAAAGTAAAAATAAATATGGGTAACTTAGTATTTAATAAATTAATATTAATAATTTGATAATAATAGGTAGACTCGAAATAAGCTAATAATAATAACTATCACGTAATAGCTATTAAGCTATCACGGTTTATGAGATACCTACAGTCAGAAAGTGGAGTCTTTATAAAAGGGTTTTTACCCTATGATTACGGAACTCTAAAAAGGCTAGCTTAATGTCTGAATAGATGTATAGAATTGTTCCTAAGGGATACACCGTAAATAAAATATATTGTAGATATAGTATTACCTAACACCTTGTTACAGAAATTGCTGTAAAGAATTCATATGATACATATTGGATGTAACAAAAAACAACTACTAAATAAAAATAAACAAGTTTATTTTTCCCTTTAACTAAATTTGTTCTGAGAAAATAGATATTTTATTTATTTAATAAAATAAGATGAGTAGTTGCTAACAGTTTTGTTGTCGATACTTCTAATAGATGCTTTGATTTATAATAGGTAAGGGATTTCGAAATTTTGAGTAGACATTTTATGGAGTTTTGCTGTAAAATGAACGTAGGTCTTACTTACCCTTACTTATAAACGATGACCAACTTTATGTAACGTTTGTATTTTACTGTGACATGAAGTTTTAGGCCCGGCGCACATTATGAGCATCGTCATTTCTGAGGATTTTAGTTGGCGAATAGCACATTAACTACATGGCAATAAAGTAGAAAACTCCATGATATATGGTCGTAGTAACAAAAATACCGCTTCGGTATGCTTGAGGCGGCTACATCGGCAGCCTTGAGGATGCTTCGGGGTACTTCGGCATCCTTCGGCGGCGCCGAGGCAACACTCGGGTGTGGGTAGCTTGCTCTGCCTCGTCATCCCTAAGAACGTTGCAGCATGCCAAAGCATAGTTTCCGATAGTGTGCGCTTGCATGTAGGGATGCCGAAGGATCCCTTTCCTTGCCGATGCTCATAATGTGCGCCAGGCCTTAAAGTAAACAGATAGTGACAAACGTTACATAAACTTATAGTCATCTAGAAAATTTATTTTAAAGGAAAAATAGCATTCATTTGGAACAGACGTTGGGGTACTGACCCAAAGACGCGAGTTCAAGCCTCGCCGCAAGTGAAAATTTTTGAATGCTATTTTTCCTTTAAAATAAATTTTCTAAATAAAATAGCCTTGAGCTACATACAAAAATTAAAAAGAAATTTATAGTAATGGAAAAAGCGACATCTTACGTTAGTAATGAGTTAACTGTAAAGTTAACCTTTACGACGCAGGTGTAAACAACTGGAAAGTTTTTCCTGTAGCGTTAGATAGATGGCGCTTTAACGAGCCTTAATCGTAAACAATCAGAGGAGAATATAGCATTGGAAGTTTTCACGGCACGCAGCGTGGACTTGAGTAGTTTAGTTGGAACAGACGTTGGGGTACTGACCCAAAAACGCGAGTTCAAGCTTCGCCGCAAGTGAAAATTTTTGAATGCTATTTTTCCTTCAAAATAAATTTTCTAAATAAAATAGCCTTGAGCTACATACAAAAAATAAAAAGAAACTTATAGTCATCGTTTATAAGTAAGTGGGTGAGTGTATAATATTAATATTTCCATCCGAATTCATTAAGCGATGTCTTTCAGTTTTTTGAACCCTTCGTCGCTTTGAATTTGAATAAATTTGGGTTCGGTTATTCATACACATGTTTTCACGACTTTTATGATTTTACTAGCTGGGTCCTGTGATTTTATTCGCATAATCCGGTCCCCTGGAAATTTTGAGATAAAAGAAGCCTATGTTGTGTTCACCAAAGCCTAGTCTTCGTAACATGTTATCGCAATGAATGAAGTACCTACTAAGTTTTTGCGAGGAACTCTTTCAAAAAGTCGTGAACGATGCAAAAAGCTGTTGAAATGAGATATTTCACAGAAGTCATCATATCAGTACGATTCATTCCCTTTATGTCGAGTCCCGTTATGTCGAGTCTGGAAGTCTATTGTTCTCCAAAGTATTGATATTTACGCTTTCTATTACCTTTATGTCGAGTATGGTGAACAGGTACAGTCACGGATGTAAAGTTTTATTATTTGTTCTATTACTTATTTTCATATATGTTATCTAATCTTTCTTAATCTAAACATATAAATCACAGTATAATCATCACGTATATAAAAATTCTTTCTATTACCTTTATCGAGTTTGGTGAACAGATACAGTCAGGGATGTAAACCAATGGCATAAAAAATTGTTTTATTGTTTGTTCTATTACTTTTATTTTCATATATGTGTCGCAAATCGGTGGCGCTGCGATAGTAAATTCACCGACAAGTGACGTAGTATAGTCAAATAGGAGTTGTTATTATTTTAATTACATAATTTAATTGTTTTGATTATGTTAAGCGTTAACTTTGATTTGATTACAATTTAATTAGTTTTGGTTTCATGTTTGTTTGGACGTAGTGTATTTCATTTTGTTTGTGAAATGTGATTTGACTTTAAATTGTCATTAAAACGGGCGGAAACGCAGGTAGTATCGAGTGCAAGTTGTCGATGCGCCTGGACAAGGCCTTGGTGCGCGTGCGCTCGGTGGATCGAAGGCAGTTATCTTCGAGCATTAGTAGAGAGCGGACGTGCACCAAAGACTCGTCTGTGACCTCCCAAAACAGCGAAATACTAAGTGTTTTATTCCTACTACCCATAAATCACCATCGTGAGAATGAACAATAGCGAAGATGACGAAACAATGTTGCGTCCGGCCGTCACTGACGCGACATATGTATCTAATCTTTCTTAATCTAAACATATAAATCACAGTATAATCATCACGTATATAACAATTCTTCAATTTTAATTAAAAAAATACTTTCTTAATCTAAATAAATCACAGTATAATCATCACTATTGTTGCAAATGTTAAACAGCATAGGATACTGCTGCTGTTAAACGTTTAGGATACTGGTAGGGTTCCCACGTTTTTGTAGTGCTTCCGCTATGTTTGCTGAGGCGCATACTGACGATTTTTACGCTGTAATCAGAAAAAGGTGCGCCTCGCTATTAAGGCGTCAGCGTGGTAGCCCGAATGGTATCCTGAGCGTATTGTCCGATCGATGGGACTCGCCGATGCTAAAGAGGTGGATGCAGCTGCACGCCAGCGGTCCTTCTTACATTTAATATTTATTTTTACATTATTTTGGTGACATAATTTTTTGTTTTTATTTTCTTTTATTTTTATTTGCTCATTTTTATTAAATTTTGTATTATTTTAATTATTCTATTGGACATTTCTATTTAATTTTGAATCAATTTGACATAAATTCATAACTTTATTTAATTATTATTTGACATTAATTTAAAACTTTATTTTATTATTATTTGACATTAATTTAAAACTTTATTTTATTATTATTTGACATTAATTTAAAACTTTATTTTATTATTATTTGACATTCATTTAAAACTTTATTTTATTATTTTTTGACATTAATTTAAAACTTTATTTTATTATTAAGATAGAATTTATTTGTAATTTGTAATGTTTTTATATGGATGTATTATCTGAAATAAATGAATTGATTGATTGATAAATGTGTAAGAGGGACAAGTATACATATATGTGCGAAAGAGAGGTGACATTTAAGTAAGTCTTAGATGTCACCTCTCTTTCGCACATTCCTGATATTCGAACTTGGGTTGCGCTAATGTATATACATTACATTGTATTATATATGTATATTGTATTGTACTTTTTTACATTTTGATTTTGAATTATTTAAGTTTTTAAAGTGTAATTTGTTTATTTTTTTTCTTTCACTGTTTATGTTACTAATGATTGCGATTATGATTATTATTTATGAAGGTAAAATAAATTTTGTCATTTATTAGGTCATTACATATGAAATTGGCGTTTTGTAAGGGATTCCTCCCTTAAAGTCTTTTTTTTTATAATAAAATATTTATTTAATCAAAGTATGTACCATTGCTATCTATGCACTTTTGCCATCTTATAGGTAGTTCATTGATCCCTTTACTAAAAAAACCATTAGGACGAGAATCAATGAAATCTTTGAAGGCGCTTTGGACTGCCCCATCGGAGTTGAATTTTTTCCCTTGCAAAAAGTTATCCAAATTTCGAAAAAAATGGTAACCTGTTGGAGCCAGGTCCGGGGAGTACGGTGGATGTCTTAGACATTCCAATTGAAGCTCCTCTAATTTGGCAGCCGTCTGTTGTGCAGTGTGTGGTCTAGCGTTGTCCTGAAGCAGCAGTGGCCTAGAGCGATTGACCAACCTCGGTTGATTAGCAGCTAGCTTTTCCATCATGGTTTGCAGTTGCTGACAATAGATATCTGCTGTAATCGTCTGGCCAGATTTAAGAAAGCTGTAGTGAACGACACCGGCACTAGTCCACCAAACGCTCACAAGTAACTTTTTTTGAGTCAATTTTTGCTTGGGGCAGGATTTGGATTTTCACCTTTCCAATTTGCTTCAAGTGGATTAAAACAGTTTTATCACTAACACCCCAGCCTGCAGCTAACTCGGACGTGGTTTGCGATGGATCTGCTTCCACAATAGCTTTCAATTCTTCATTAGCAACTTTAGTCTCCGGCCGTCCACGGGGCTTGTTCTGCAGGTCGAAATTTCCAGAACGAAAACGTTGGAACCAAAAACGCACTGTGTTTTCTTTTGCGACACCGCCGCCATACACATCATTAATCCTTCGAGCCGTTTCTGCAGCACTGGTATCACGGTGGAACTCGTACTCGTAAATAACGCGATATTTCAAGTTTTCCATTTTGTAAACTGCGTGACGCAAAGAAAAAACCAAACGAGGACAAAACAAATGAATTACGGTTTTCGAAATACAAATGTATGAATAAATAGCTGTATAAATTTGAAATTGGAATCCTTAACCAAAGAAGAGATATTTGAGATCAAAGTGGCCAGTACGACAAAACGCCAATTTCATATGTAAGGACCTAATATTATTTCAAAATATTCAACACAAATGTAATTTTGTTATGAATAAATGGCTTATGACTTACATATTATTTTAGATACACCGACAACGCGTCTTACTATAGCTGTACTTAATTTATGTAAAATCACTAATGCGTCATTGTGCAAAAATTGATTCTAAATTATGTGCATGTATACATTTCATTGAACGTGACTGTACTTCTAAAATATGATATTATTAAACTCGACATAAAGGTAATAAAAGCGCGGTAAATTAACTCGACATAAAGGGCATAGAAACGGGACAGAAAACTTAGCTCGACATAGGGGTAATAGAAGCGAGACAAAGTTTTCGGCTCGACATACCGGGACTCGACATAAAGGGAATATATCATCAGTACGGTGTCGGAAGAAAATTGCTTAGTACAGGAAACTTGTACAGTGTACAATACCTAGACCTGTTTGACGTCCGACGTTCACTAGCTTTGGGGACACGATCTAAAGCTGATTCCAGACGGCACTCGAGCGGTCTGCTGAACCTAATGGTACCTACAGCGCGCTGTACCTTCAGGTACCCGGTATAAGAAGCATCACCCACCGTAATACCGTAAGGTGGAAGGGACGCTATATCATCATAAGCATGATAGATACGTGGGTGTGTCAACGTCTGTGCACAAACGAAGTGAGTGTATATATTATGTGGCAGTGACGGACACAACCAACGTGTATGTACGATATGTTCCGCAAATACAGGCTCTTTCTCTAGCACTTACAGTATTTACAATATAATACTTACAATACAAGACAAAGTACATATCCGTTAGACAAATCCGTGTATTATAAAGACGTAGAACTAATGAATGAGATTTATTTGCTCGAAATATTATGTAGTTACAGAGTTGTTAAGTAACATAAATATTATCCTTACTACACAACACACTGGCAATTAAGCAAATAGGTATAATAACATAAAGCTGAAGTAATTAAGTTGGTACCTATTCACTTAAAATATCAAGGCCAACCTACAGTAAGGTAAACAATCATAGTACGAGGACCCTTGTGCCTACTTACTCATGCGGTAGGCTCGTACATAGGTTTTCACAAATGAATAATACAAAAGAACCTTTCATCACGAGGATTTCTTATTCATTCCTTCTTCCATTACGTACCTAACATAATCCTTGTGTTGATATTAAGTGTTTGCGTTTAATTTGCGTAGGCTTTTTCGATAGAGAAATTACAAAAATGTAATCGAGATGGTTTTTAGAGAAAATTATTTTACTTATTTACTTTTGGATACTTATATGTTTAGTCGCACTAATATCATAAATGTTTTATTTTTAATATCATCAAATTTAGATTACTTATTATTAATGGATGTTTGTGTGTTAATAACCACGCAAAACGGCAAAACTGATTTCGCCAAAGTGAAACTGAAAGAGAGTGTATACTTTAGCATGTTCAATTGTTCAACGCTCAACGTTTCGAGACCTTTACAGGTGTTTTCTTCCTCAAGTTTTTTACGAAGAGACCTGGCCTCTTCTTTATTTCTACGAACGAAAACGAAAAATCCAGAAGAAAATCAGTTTTGAAGGACAGATGACAGATTTTCTTTCATTTCGTTTTCGTTCGTAGAATTAAAGAAGAAACCCTGTAAAGGTTTTGAAACGTTGGGCAAACAGCACGCGATTAAAACCGAAAAATGAGTTTAATTTTAAAGTTAAAGTAGTTTATAACCTGTACGTGTACAGTGTACGTAGCACATAGGACACGTCTTGTCACTACATTTTCACATGAACGATAAATACGCGGGGAAAACTAGCGAGGCACATCTAGTAGATAATAAAATATGGTTTTTATTTAAAGTGGTTATCTTTAACTAAGAAACCAGACCTAATAACTAATCATACGTGGCAGACAAACGGGCGCGGCGGCGACAAAAAAATCTTTACCGATAAAATATTGTCAAATACTAAATCTACACCACAATATCTCTACCGAGCGTTAACTTTAAGAATAGCTCCGAACATTTTCCTCAGCGGATGAATATCGCTCTTCACGCCAGGTCATCCGTCTGTTAAAGTAATTCCACCATCTTTACCGGAGCGTTTTCAAACGAAACTTTATCAATAGAAAGGATGGAATGTTTGGCGAAGTTCCTGCAGGGCACCGGGAACTCTTGCCTGGAAATTTTCTCCTACATTCGTAGATGAATGCTCTTTTGCATAAAGTTTCGTGACATCATTTGATACTTGATACTTAACTTGTCTAAAGTTTGTTCCAAGTTACCTGCAATTTTACACTGGAAGTAGACTTTTAAAAGTAAGCCAATATTGAAACAGGGAATTGGTTTTCTCTAACTGATACAATTTTCTTCAGCAGATTATACAAATTGGTTCGAAGGAAACGTCACTCAATACAAAATGAATGGGGTTGTCTCGTCTAAAGGTCGCTACATACGTATATGTAGGTAACGTATTTATTATTGTCTTGCCGGAAAGAAGGTGTGATTTTTATACGCAGAATTCGAGAAAAAAACACGTTACTTGTTACGAAGGTATCCTTTGATTTCTATTATTTTTTGCTTATGTAGCCATCCAATTAAAAGAAAACATTACTGTTTCATTTAGGAAATTAGGACCTTAATTGAATGGAGAATATGAGAACGAATTTAAGTGAATACTACCTGTATCCCGCGGTTACACCCACATAAGTCCCGATCCCGTGGATATCTACTATGAGTTTTTCATTACTTTTAGCATTGTTGCGTTTCGAGAAACGTTAGGCATTGAAACAATGCTAAAAGTAATACACACCAAACCGAAAAATGAGTTTAATTTCAAGTTGCAAGTAGTTTATAATTTGTATGTAACACATAATACTCATCCGCGTCAGAAACTCCCGCATCAGGGGCAGCCTTCATGTCCGAGACATTGCAGACAAACTGCAAGAATGCCGCTTACGGTGGTACGGCCACGTTCTACGGAAACCGGCTAGTTACGTGGGAAACAAATGTCTTGCTATGGCGCCTCCGCCCGGCCGCGGCAGATTGGGAAGACCCAAGAAGTGCTGGCTTGACGTTGTAAGATCGGATATGCGTGCTAATGGCCTCACTACACGGGATGCCGAAGATCGTGCGAAGTGGAGACGTAAAAGTAGGAAAGCGGACCCCGGGCTCTCGAGAGAGATGCAACCGGGAACAACGCTCGGATGATGATGATAACATAATACTCATCTTATCACTACATTCTCACGGAAACGATAAATATGTGGGGATACTCATAGTAGAGAGTTGAAATACTCGGTACAAATTTCAACTCTCTACTATGAGCGGTTAAGGCTATACTTGATCAGTCAGTCCGTCAGGACAAAGCTTTTTCTAGATATATGTATAAGATTTACTAGAATTAATTTCGGAATTGCCAAACGTTCTGCGTAGGAGCCAACATACCACACCTAATCGGTATGTACCTCATTACCTGATTGATCGACATTATCGTAATGGCATCCGCCGAAATATTCGATACGACGGAGGCAAACACCGTCCTATACTTAGATGAAAACAAAAATAGTAGATACGGTATATTCTAACATTGCGTATTCGAAAAATGAGATAGAAACACTTACATGCGTTTTCATAAAATTATTGTATTTAAAACATTTATAACATAAAATGATTCAGGCATTTGTAAATAAGCAAAAAGGCATTCTTATGGATTTCAAAAAGACAATCGCAGTGTGACAGCACGTGCTCACGCGGCAACGATTCGACATACGACTGAGGCTAGTGCGTCAGCTAGACGCAGTTTTATCGTCTCATTTTCCGAGACTGGGTACCGTATCTTTAGTTTTTTGTTTTAATCTAAGGTCCTATATGCTCGACTGCTCGTATAGAATTCATTAGCGGGGAACATACACGCATAATATTCAGCGAATGGGGAAAGAATCCTCATCTCTCGTGGCCCCGATAGGAATCCGAGCTATTGTCTTAATGGTAGACATAATATAAAGGCTCATTCGCAGTGGCATATAGGTACCTACATACATGCAATGTGTTTCGAGAACGGTATTATTAGCGGATAGAGGGTTGTTCAAGATGTGTAGGCAAACAACTTTTGTTGTACGGTTATTGGAAATTAGTACTTTAGATTTTTGAACGTAAACGAAATTAGTGTTTAGATGGTATAGTAGTCCAAACTAAATAAAAGGTCAAATTAAAGTTAACGACCTCTAACTCAAAGGCCGCCTTGCATAACGATTCTGAAACATGAACTGTCAAAATTACAATCCAATGTTCGAATTTCCCTAAAATATTGTTTTTATTCAGCTAAATATATTTTTTAATGCTCTTATGCAAGCAGTCCTAAGAATCAGCCGATTTTCCAGTTCGAAAAATTGTTTGAATTTCCATAAGTCTTTCACGAAAAGTTGTTCGACTAGACTCAAATAAACTAAACTCAAAATAATGTATAATATATTCACACATCGTTTTGAATCGTCAGTAATCTAGTGTGCCTTCGGAACGCGACCTCCAATAAGAAGAAGACACAAGAAACTCATTGTTTTTTTTTTGCAGTGATCATGTGATTCACTATAATAATCCTTACTAAAACATACTTTTAACTATTAAATAAAATATCGTAAGTCGATAGGTTATGGAACTTTATTGTTAGATTGGCATATTTTTTATGCTTTAACACTTGTACGGGGACGGCCTTCGGTCTGCCATTGACATTGAGAATTATTTATTGCCCAGACCTAATATATAATTGAACACAAATAGAGAAACACAAATTATTTAAAAGTTATTATTTTCTTTAGGTCTCATTTATTGAAATATAATTTAGTAGCTGCACCTGTGGTCTTATCTTTTTCTCCCTGGAAAAAAAATATGTCATAAAATCTATATCAGCCGTGAACATGCGTTTAAAAAAAAATTCTAATTTTTCTAAATTGTATTTCTATAATAATTAGAAAAAAAAGTAGGGGCATGGTCAATAATGGTCATGGCAAATATAGGTATTATGACATAAACATATTTGCTCTAAACATATCCAGGGAGGAAAGAGTCGACTACGTTTGTATGGAGAACGAGTACCTATGTATCCTTCTCTCTTTCACCAACTAAGTACCTAAGTGTAAATAAGTAAACTCGTGAGCACCTCTAAGATCACGTCTCGCTAGTAAGGATCCACGTGGTATTCGATTTATAAATACGTGGCAAATTGTTTTGGTTAAACTTCCGTGAGGGATCAGAGGATCTGTCTCAGTTTGTGTTACGACCCTCATCTTATTAACTATTTCGATCTCACGCTCAGTGGTTTGTTTGGGACACTTCCACTTGTCTTGTACGTGTTGTTTTACTGGTCAATGAAGTAGAACGTCTCAAATTAGGCTTGGCGCAAACGGGCGACAGACCACAGCCACTGGTGGCCAGCGACAGCAACTTAACATACATACACACATTTTTATATATATTGCATTGACGCGCCGCACACGTGTAGTCGGTGGCGGTCACACGCTACAGTAGTGGCCGCCGCCGACTACTTGTCGTCGCTACGGGTCACACAAGACGCCGACACCCGCCACTGTCGTACTGCTTCGCCCTCGCGCAGTTAGCCGTTAGACGTTAGACGTATCGCACCTTTTATTATCGTATTAACAATAGCGCGAGCAAACTTTCTGTGTCGGAAACTATCGTAAGACTATATGAACGGAAGATTAATGTGGCGGCCACCGAACACCGGCGTTTGTCGCTTGTTTGTGACACTGTTACAAATGTGGCGGTAGCGTGCCGTACCAGTGGCCGTATTCGGTGCGGTCCGTTTGCACCAAGCCTTACTTTATAGTTAAACTATTCACAAGGTGTCAATTTACAAGTCATTCGACTAACGTCTGAAATTAATAACCTACCGTCAAATATACTAACTTTGCCCATTTTTTTTTATAACATCGAACAAAACATCCTTTTTTTCTATGGAAACATACATATATTTTTTATTTGTTACGATAATTGCTGCATTACATAACGATTTGAATCATTAAATTACACTTTAAAATTATTATTTTTTCCGATTTTGATGGCGGGCAAAATTATCCGCACTTCTTACCAACATTGCCCACGCCTATTTTTTGACCAAATATGAGTCTTATTAATACGTAATTCAAATAATAACTAGTAATTTATATAATCTAGGTATAGTACTTAAATTTTCGTTTGTAGCATAAGCAGTTTTGCAGTAAAATCAGTGGGCAATATTAGCTAGCGATTATTACTCTTTTCCATACAAATCCTAACAAGCTATTGTAACTCTCTAGGGTTGTCACGTGTCTATTTTAAGTTTCGAATGTTGCAGAATATCAGAAATGCTATTTAAATTAAAATTTAGTATTAGAAATAAAAATGTATTATCAAAGTTTGAGAAACTAAGTAACTAAGTATGTATTTGTTATAATTTTTAAGAAAAACATTGTTTTCTAAAAATTATAACGAATACACTATATTATGCGAATTACACAGTGACTGATGTTTGTGATTATTTAGTTTGTTTCAAGAAAACAATCTAAATGATACATACAAAATCGATAAATTAGGATCCTCATTTTTTTTGTGTCGGTTAGAATGAAATTTTGGCAACCCTCTGTGCTTTTTGATGAAGGGCAAAGTTGACAAGAATAGGTCTGAACAGTTCAGGGTATTATATCTTTTCCCACCGCATTACTGTTGTATTTTAAGGCTTATAATACTGAAACCTAATCAAAAATGCTATAACATACAGTAAAATCAACTTTCCTGCGTTTTCGCCGTGACGTAAACTTCACTATAAAATATCTGAAAAATTTGCCCGCAAAAAACACATCACATTCGACAAGACTTGACAGGTGACTAAACGAAGTTGGGAACCAAGGCAATGCATCGTGTAGTCAGATACATATTCTACTTTTCTTCCAATTAGTAAATATAACCATAACGCTAAAATATTTTTCAATATTAACAGATTTGCTTAGAAACTGCTTTTTGGGCAATGTTTTGGTGGTTGGCAAAGTTGGTGTATTTGACGGTATTTATCACTGTATTGGATAGGTAGGTACTTTACCCGGGGTCGGGCAATTTTATAGATTTATTTCTCCTCTATTTTCTTAAAGTGTTTACTAACTACAAAAATATAAACTTGAAAATAGTTACGTTGCTAAAATGAATTTAAACTAAGGAATTAAATACTTAACTGGGCGACGTAACTTCACGGTGAAAAGCGGCGGTTGGCGGCAATGGAAAAAAGAAGTAACATTGGGAAGGAAATATAAGATAATAAGAGATTAAAATCCTACTTATTATTGGGTGTCTACTTTGTTGTTCCTTCACGCAATAACCACTGAACCGAGTACAATGAAACTCAAATGAGACCTGGATACCACATAGGCTACTTTTTATCCCGATTCCACATGATCTAGAATTAACCAAGACTCCACTGTCCGTCGGTCTGTCTGTCACAAGGCGTATCTTACGAACCGTGATGGCTATAGATTCCGTTGAAATTTTCACAGAATATTCAAGAATTAAATATATATTTAAGTGGGACTCCAACAAACGTGATAATCTGTGATAATGGTACGCGAGACCGAGTCGCACTTATTTTCAAATAGTTTTTCTATTACCATCCCCGCTTCATTATGGTCGAAACCTTCTTTAATACTCAAGTAAATTTGGAGCTTAAATAAAGCTACTTCAACGAAGTTCAAGTCAGCTTACTTGGCTAAATTGATGCAATATTAAATCAACTCTTCAGTCTTGGATGAAATACAAATTGTGGTAGGAAGAACTAAAACCATAAAGTTTATGTTGCTTTCCCAACTAGCTGCTCCTTTCGGTTTCTTTAAACTCGATAGATGAGCGTTTGACCATTATCTCACCTGATGGTAAGTGATGTCTAAGATGTAGCACGGTCATTTCAAAGAAAGAAGATGGCAGTGGAACAAGATCCGACTATTTTCCTTAGTGGCTGCACCGGTCTACAGCTCGGTACACGGACGAGTCCGTCACCTTAGCCCGGTGAGTGGTAACAAGCCACGGCCGAAATTAACCTTTTGGCACTGAACTCTATAAATACAAGTTTGCTGGAATTGCTATACCATACAAAATGACATAAGATCTTTGTGCCTATTTGATTTGCGCCATGTTGCGCTGTTTTCTATCGATAGTCATAGTGACCATCATTTTCATATCTGTCATGTCAGTGCATTTTGGTCACTTTTTACGAAGGGCAGGGAATATCGTAGCTCTGTATTTTTTAGCCCCGGACTACATAATTATAGGGCCAAAAACCTTCCGCGTAAAATATTACGTTTTTTTCTAAATATTTCCGACGTCATTGCTAACTTACTGGGTGTACATTAAAGCACGGGCAAACACTAGTTCCACTCCAGCATGATTTGTTTGTGCACTTGAAAATCCATCACTGGGGAATAATAGAACTAGCTTGTATTTTGTTCCTAGAGAGGCGAGAAAATAAATCGAGTTGTAGGAATTTTTAATATTAAAAGATGAAAGGATAAAAATGAGTAGTTAGATAATTGAAGGACATTGGAAAAAAATAATTTAATTTCAACGGCTATGTTCTATTATTTGTTTTCAAAAATAGTTAGGTACCCCGTGTTTATGAAATCACTCATCTAAAAATTGACATTTACGGTTGTGGTTACCTACTTGGTAATTTTGAAAAAAAATCTAGTTTAATACTTTAGCGAAACTTTTAGTTTCCAAAAAAAAATATTAGTTACTTAATGAAAGTGCTGCTTTGGAATAAGTGCGGGATTTCCATTTTATATATGGGACTGGTCAAGAAGTGGGTAGTTTTTCTTGGGTGTGAGTTCCTATGCGAGTTTGTAAGTGTATTTTGTTCGTCAGTTTTATCAATATAATTGTTAGTTTCGGATAAATTGATGCTTGCCGCACTGCCCCCAAAGCCGCATTTTCTCCAGGTGACTTATTGTACCGTTTTTGAGATAAAATGAACCGAGTTTAGGGTACCTTTTTACTGACCACTAACCAGGTGATTACATTGTTTTTCATTTCTTTGACGGAAATATCTGATGACTATTGACTGTCATTGAAAGCGGTCACGCATCCTACCCCTGGTAGGTATATTTCGTTCATTAGGCGTTTTACATATTATCTTCACAGCACCTTGGCCGCGCACCCTGGTCGCTTTGTATATCAAGCCCCTTAGAATACGAATTTTAATAAAGAAGCCGTGTTTATGAAATCACTCATCTAAAAATTGACATTTACGGTTCAATTGTAGTTCATAAAGTAGGCGGATCCTTGACGAAGTTAATATTAAGAATTTTAGGAATCTCCGAATTTTTTTTTATTGATATATATTTTTCTATTGTTACAGGTGTACAGATAGCATATTTTGCAATCATTGGAACACAGATGTTCATGATTGTACTTAGCATATTCCTTTTCTATGGGATTTATAAAGTAAGTATAACTAGACAACGTTTTATTTTATTTTTTAAGCCTCTTTTACATTCAGCATGAATGAATATTGTAGATAGATTTCTTATGATTGTAGATACATATATAGTTATTTTTGTTAAGTTTTGAAATTTAAACTCATCAAAAAGCTTTCGTTTCAAAACGTGTTTAGTAAAAAAATAAGCTAATAATTACATTTAGTACTTATCTATATATCTATCTACTTTCATATCTACTTTAGGATCTCAACCTAAAGTAGATATGGCATCTGAAGAAAGACTGTTGAACCAAGCAACTGCAGCCACACTATCATCAAAACGTTCAGTGACAGTTCAACAGCGGGCGAGGTCACACATATTAGAAAAATAATTTAATTCCCAGGATATCGTATGAAAACCAGCAAAAATAGTTCAAAAACAACAAAACAAAGACCACGGGATCACCTTTTATCGGTTAAGAAACGAAATAATTGTTAAAAAATACGTAAAAACTGAAAAATAAAATTGTATACAAATAATCAAAGATCAACCTACCACAGAACGGACACTATGTTTGTTCAATTATGAAAATGGTAACAGTACTTTCTTAGGACACCTTTGACCACAGACGACTAGATATCGCCGGCGGTTTCTCTTTATATGTTTGACTATCGGTTATTATTACGTAGTATTTGTTTTAAGCTATGCAATATAGCTTTTATCGCGGGCTTTGAGCCCGGCCACCGAATCAAGAAATTCCGTAACAAAAATAAAACCTAACACCCCCCACTCCGCCTACCATGTCGCCATGGTTATTTGTTTTTCATGAACCTTAATTCCTTTACTAATTAAAAAATTCAAAACCTAACTTCAAAAAAAAAGAAAAAAAAACATTTGATAACCTTAAGAAAGTTATCTGTTGTGTAAGCTGAAGACAGGCAGCTAAACTACACACCATCTTTATCTACCCAGTAAAAGTGCCCGACTTCAGCTTACATAACAGATAAAAGTCGAGTGTATGTATGTAAGAGAGGTTATTTTCTTATTTTTTGAAGTAAGTTTTTGAATTGATTGAGAAGTTTTTTGATGAGAAGGTGCTATGGGTGCTCCATCAATTTGATTTCCAAAAGTTCAAAAGTCCAAAAAATATTAATTTACTGCATTTTGGGATGCTATTCTGCTCATCATTTCGAAGGTTCTCATCAGATCTTCATCAAACTTTTTTGTGGCCTACTCGAGATTTTCACCTTATAAAAAAAAGAATCATCGAAATCGTACATAATATACATAATATAGTAGAGCACAGCGTGAATATATTGAAAACCTCCTTCTTTTTTTGAAGTCAGTAAAAAAAAATGAAATAAATGGTGAAACCGCAGGGCAAGGAGTGTTGGGTATTTAAGTATAAATGGACGGTAGCTTTATCGTAGATATGCAACAGACACACACGCGTACATCCATATACTCAATGATTTTTTTAAATTCTAATTCAAAGTTTGGGTAATTTCTTATATAGATTTATAGATTAATTGAATTCTCCTATCTGGCACGTTACACATTACTCTATGATGCTTTTGACTAAAACGTCACAAGCGTCATGTACTGAAGGGAAAAGCGCTGCCACTGATATTATTTTTCATTTTCACAAAAGACGTTACAATATTGTCAGCGCTGTAGCGGCTTGTTTTATTGATTTTGTGTAAAAGGAAAATGAAGTTTGTTTGAGACATCATCTCTAGTTACTACTTATTAACTCAATGGTAGGTACACGGAATTTCATATATTTTATATTATCACTTTGACACTACTCCGCAATTCGGGCATAACTTTGTTTCATTCTTGAACGCCTCGATTACTGAGGCGATTAATATAATATCTTTTATGTCATGTAGGAAAAATCGGTAGTAAGTAGTCCATTAATAAATAATAATACGGCTAGCGATAGACAAGGGCAAATTCCGATCTCACATAAATGGACGACCAACCAACCGTAATGTTCGTAAAACAACTATATAATACGTTTCATAAACTTTAAGTAATTTTAGTCTGTGGATTAATCCATGTTTACGTGCAAAGTTTGATGGATCGTCATAAAGTTTCGTCTGTTATTTCATCCATTTCAATCATTCGTCCCAAACAAATTACAAGAGAAAATCTCGAAAATAATTAACATTTGAATCTTAGATTAACTTTAAGAGGACCAGTCTGCCTACTCTTTCTCCGTACAAATGTAGTCGACTGCTTCCTCTCTGGATAATGACATTAGAGCAAATATTTTATGCCATAAAACTTTTATCTGCTATGACCATGACCCTACGTTTTGTTTTTTCATTTTGTAATTAGAATGGAAATACAATTCAGAAAAATTGAAAGATGAAAAAAAATCAAAACGTACGCGTAGGAAGTATGGCCATGGCTAATATAGGACTTAGGACTTATGGCATAAACATAGTTTTTTCTAATATCTTTTGTCCAGGGAGGAAACAGTCGACTACGTTTGTAAAGTTTGTATAGAGAAAAGAGTAGGAGGTAGACTGTCCTCTTAACAATAATTATCAACAAACACGAGACTAGAATGTTTCATTACTTCATCCGAGTATACGTGTACTTTATGTGACTCTAAAATTCTCATCTTAAGGCTTTTAAGGTCGTAAAGACGGAAATAAACGTACCACTACTGTCACGTTGATATAGTGTTTGGTAGTGAACATAAGGAATTTAGTATGTTTACCAGTACCGTTACACCTGGAGATCCATTTAGAGATTTAGAGGCCTATTTGCTTAGCTGGATGTTAAGTTCCCCATAACTTTTTATTAAGACGACGACTCGAAGAGTTTGTAGAATGTGTCTCAGGAATTACAAAACATACGGAAACCATATATTGGTATTTCATTTGTCATTCTTTTGCCTTCATTCTGGTAGTTACTTACACGATTAGGTACTTAGTTAACTTTTACAATACAAAGAAGTCAAAAAAGTTTCAACAGTTCAGTTGCAAGTTATTAGAGTTACATTTTAAACGTATTGTTTGCTATTGTAATTATATTTAAATGGAATTTCAGACAACTTTTATTTACAGCTTTTTAACCACCAGGACACCACACATACATTTTGACCATAGGTACATAATTCACTCTAAATTAAAGTAAAATTGGTTACCTGGAAGTGATCGCCCACAGTTTAAAGTTTTTCTCCCAGTAACTTTGTTATAATTTGTGTTTTTGAAACAATAAAGCGTTGATCTAATTTCAATTTCCCTGAAATCTAAGATCGTGTTATTGCCTCGAGATATTATGTTATCTTTAGAATTCGCTGAAACAATATATTGTTCGTTGTAACAATACATCTTTAGAAGCATATTATTGTTGTTCGTTGAAACTGTGTATTTTGTTGTAGGAAAACGTAGCATTCCTCGTGCCGTGGGTGGTGGGTTGTATGACGTTCATGGCGCTTGAAGCGATGGCGATGGTCTACTCGAACATACTCCGAGACCACGTTAATAAAGTGAGTATAGAATATATTAATAACTATAAATATTGCACGACGTTACGATATAGTGGATGAGTTCACTAGAAATATACTGATTTAAGGCATATCACTTTTGGTAGAGGTATCATATCACTTTTGGTGTACCTACCTAACGATACCTTAATTAAAGAAATCCATCGAGTAGTTTGGCACATACGAGGGAATAAAGAATATTACAAAACATACAACAGAGGCGGGAAAAACCCTTTCCTTTCATGCCGGGTAAAAATAGAATATTTACCCTTAGATTAAACCAAAAAACTAAAGATACGGTACCTAGTCTCGGAAAATGAGACGATAAAACTGCGTCTAGCTGACGCACTAGCCACAGTCGTATGTCGAACCGTTGCCGCGTGAGCACGTGCTGTCACTCTTTTTGACATCCATAAGAATGGCGTTAGTGGACACCAGCTCTATTGCAAAATTCCTTTATTTTTTTTTTAGCTTTTTTTCCTATTTTGTAATGAAATGATTGAACTTTCATAGTCTACACTAATATTATAAAGAGGAAAGATTTGTATTTTTGTGTGTATGTGTGTCTGTATGTTTGTAATTAATAAACTCAAAAACCACTGAACTGATTTCATAAATTCTTTCATCAATAGAAAGCTACATTCATCCCGAGTAACATAGGCTACTTTTGATCCCGATAATCTCACGGGATCCGGACTTACGCGGGTGAAACCGCGGGACGCAGCTAGTATTAGATAAAACTAAGTAGATAAAACCTACAAATACATATTTCTAATCTAACCCCTGTTTATTGAAACAGGGGTTAGATTAAGGGGAGAACTCCGAAAAAAGAAGTGGTCCTCAATTCGATCCGTATTTTGTTTGTATGTTTATTTGTTTGTATGTATGTGTTATTTGTTCACGCCGTATACCTACTCGCAGCCAAACTACAATCTGGATCTACCCAGTAAAACTGTCCGACATCAGCTTACATAACAGATAAGTTGGTGGCACTCTATGTTTGGAGAGGTTATTTTGTCCTTTTTTCGAAGTCGGTGTTTAAATTATTTTTCGATTATCTGCATATCTATAGGTACCGCTTTTCAAGACCACATACGAGTATAAGAGTCATTAGATAGATACAATCTAACATGTCAAGCGTAGTCTACGCTTCGTTTGACTTCTATTTAAATGCAAATCCCTAGACCGTTCGTTGTATTCATTCAGCGCATGTGAACATAACCTATCTTACAACCTACAACACACGACGTTATTCTAGTAAACATTCCGCTACAGTGCAATCACCGCGCTGCAACGAGCAGACAAAGAGCGAAGCGGTGCAGCAATTTGTCGATTACAAGCCAGTTGTATTGTCTGCAAACAAGGTTATCCGCCACGTGCCCGCATCACAGCACCAATGTTTATTGGATTATCGCTCACTCCCTCGCACCGCTCAAGATTGTTTCATTTCGAAACGCCTTTGAAACGAGTTTTCATAGAAAATCTCGCTGTTTGCACTACAAATACGATCCGCAACAGCACATCAGCAATAAAATATGTGAGCAAAGGTTCAAACATTAATTAAACTCAGTTTGTGTTTCGCGAGCATCAAAAGATATTTGGTTTGTTTGCAGAATTCCTACGATTTAGCACAATAACATAGCTTTTACGAAGGCTTTTACGGATAAAGATTGCGTCAAACCTAATTTCAAAATTGAAATAAAAGAAAATTGCTCAAAAAACAAATGAGATGCAGTGAGAGCGCAGTCACATTGTGCACATTGATTACACATTACACATTGAGAGCGCAGTCCTCGAGTTTTTGTTGTTTTGCTTAATAATTCGGGCTTAAACATTGATTCTGTGCCTAGCGAAGCGTAGCCAAGCATTGCCGTCCAAGACGAAGCGTCACAATCTCTTTTGACCGTTCCCAAAAAACATATTTGTGGAGTCCTCTAATAACTAAGCCAATACGAACAGGAAAACAGAAAAACTTGAGGAAAACCACGAAAATTAAGAAATGTACAAGTCTCGTTTTTATCGGACTGTTTTGTCTTGAAAAATATTTGAATTTTAATACAGCAATTCGTAATTTAATTCAACAATTTCTATTACCTATTCTTCGCAGCTGTCAATTAAACGACGCCATTGAAAGTTTTGTGATGTTGGCATAATGGTATATCTGAGATGGTTTCAGTCATTTCAAACGCGCCGCGACGGAAAAGTAGAATTTGTGAAATTTGTTGTGCTCCTTTTAAGATTTTATAAATCAACTAGCCCACTGCCCGCGGCTTCGCCCGCGTGTCCTACAGGAAACAGGATTGATAGGTTATAATATCTCGACGAGCGACGTTATTGTCTTTTTTGTCTGACTGGTGTTAGATCTTTAATTTCTCAGTTCCATCATAATAGGTCACTACGTGAGAATTTCAGTGGCATGACCTGTTTATGTCAAGTAAATAACCCTCCTTCGGCAGTCGGGTAAAAAAGGTAAACGGTGATAAAATTAACATTTACCCACTGAAACAAAAGCGAAAAATTGAAAACCCCATCTCTTTTAACCACCGAGTTGTTTTTTAAATATCTTTCCTATATATAATGCGTTTAGGAGTTCGTAAAGAACATTTAACTTTTCTTTTCATGTATGGTAACAACCTTTATTTAGTCAAGTAAAATGACGTATGGGGATTGGCCATTGTTCTTTGTGTAAACTTTGATGTTCACATAACCTAAGTAGATTAATTTTAAGTACCAATCAATTAAAATAAATCAATAAATAATAAATATTGGGTCTATAAGCTTGGGGCTAGATTGTACACAGCGCAATCTAGCCCCAAGCACTAGGCTTGACTGTATGGGTACTAGACAAAGGATATACTACATATTATATATTGTTTTATAAATACATACATATTATGATAGGTACATAGGAAACACCCAGACCAGAAACAAATACCTATTTATTTTCTTTCACCATTAGAAAGCTATATTCACCCTGAATAACATAGACTTCTGATCTTGATAATTATTCCCACGGGATCGGGACTTACGCGGAAGAAACCGCGGGACGCAGCTAGTAGTAGTATATAAATTGCATTGCATTTTACTATTTTCTTCTCGCTCATGAACCGATAACATCTATCAATAAAATTTAGGAATATAAAGTCTCTAAGGAATATAGGTCAATAAAATTGAGGAATTAATTTAACTAGAATATTGGCAATTTATTTGCAGATATAAAACAGCCAAGTAGTAGAGGAGCCCGTGAAGATCGACCTTCACCCATCTGATAACCAGATGAGACATAATTTTTATCAAATATTATACATTAACGAACATGCCTATGATAGCTTGCCTATCGAAAAGTGTTCATGGCTATTTTTAATTAAATTAATTTTAATCAATTTTTTTTCATCACCTTCACTCTTTTGATAACCGAATGAATTGTATCTCAACTGATAGTTTTTAACATACAGAATATGCCTAGATAGGCTTGCCTACTAATTTCTGTTCATGGCTACCTGGCAAGCAGGTGTGAACATGTAAGTCAATACCTATAGGTAACTACGCCGATATGATAACCAATTCAAATTTATATCATAAGAAAGATAATTTAATTACAAAAGCAATCGTATAAGCTTGCCTGCAAAAAACCGTTCATGGAATACCATTGCCAAGCTATAAAGTTTTAGAATTGGAGTCATTTAATAGGTGCGAGAGAGAAAGTTTATAGCTTGGCAATGGTATTCCATGAACGGTTTTTTGCAGGCAAGCTTATACGATTGCTTTTGTAATTAAATTATCTTTCTTATGATATAAATTTGAATGGGTTATCAGATCGGTGTAGTTACCTATATTGACTTACCCGTTCACACCTGCTTGCCAGGTAGCCATGAACAGAAATTAGTAGGCAAGCCAATCTAGGCATATTCTGTATGTTAAAAACTATCAGTTGAGGTACAATTCATTCGGTTATCAAAAGAGTGAAGGTGATGAAAAAAAATTGATTTAAAATTAATTTAATTAAAAATAGCCATGAACACTTTTCGATAGGCAAGCTATCATAGGCATGTTCGTTAATGTATAATATTTGATAAAAAATATGTCTCATCTGGTTATCAGATGGGTGAAGGTCGATCTTCAAGGGCTCTTAGACTAAAGTTGTCGTAGTTATGAGTCAAGTCCAAGAAGTCATTTAGTAAAATGGCGGCTAACAATTTTCAACTATTTTCACGAGATTTGGATGCAACGGAATAGTTCACGTCTGGCACTACACTTGTCAAATACACTTTCACGGAACTCATGGGGATAGGCCATTGTTCTTTGTGGTTACGGATATACACCATCGCGAAAACAGCAGAAACATCTATAGAAAGAGTACCTATTATACTTCATTTTTTAACTGTAGACTATGATTTGACACATCTTCCTGAAGAAAAAATGTCAAATGCAATGAAATTATAAACGTCAGATCGTAGTCTGAAATTAAAAAGTAAGTATAAATACTACAGAATATAGAAAGAGGTTCCAACATCGCCTATTTAACTACTAAGGAAAGTAGCATCGTTTTGTAGCGACAAACGAGGCGGGTACCTGCAAATTGTGTTTCTTTTGCCTAACAACTTGTTTATATAGAGCGGTAACAAGTGGAGAATACGTTCGTGGAAAAACTAACAGCTTTGTGTTTTGTTTGCGAACCACAAATCTCTGTGTGAAGTTTGATCAGTCGGAAACAGTGAGAAAATCTGTTGGAAAATGGGCTAGATAAACTTTGTTTTATACAAAACTAGCTGACCCCGCAGACGTTGTCCTGTTCGTTAAATAATACGTCATACGTCATGTCAAAATCGCTGAGTTTGATTTTGATTTTCCAGTGAATTTTCTTTGCTATAAACCTCACGTAGCCCGAGACCTTTCCAACGAATGCAAAACCGTGGAAATCGGTTCGTGCGTTCTGGAGTTATAGCGTCAGGAAGGAAAACCCGACTTATTTTTATATAGTAGAATATCACTTTTTAAGAAATTGCAGATTAGATGGGATAGAATGTCGTAGAACTTGAGAAACCTTCCTATTTACGTACAAAAATTTGTCATTTATAATCTTAGTAAAATATTTTAAACTATGAATCACCTAGATCAAGGGTTCCCTAAGTGGGGGGCGCGCCCCCCAGGGGGGGCGCGAAGACTTTTGCAGGGGGGCGCAGGCTACCCGTGTAGTTAAATCTAAAAACCTGCGATCGCTGAGAATATGCATTTTAGACTGTTCAACACAATCAATGAAATTATTTGAAATTAATGCATGTTAAGAACATAATATTGCCTCTCTAGATTGGCCCTCCTCCCACCTCGTTGCGGGCTCTATCAAAGGAAGTTGGTACTACTTACCAAATTCCTTGTATGACTTTGTAAAACTTTACTGAGTAATAATAATATTATTCTGTTATTGAATAAGTACTTTTTTATTCTGACCTGATAATCTGGACTGGAGAATGGGGGGGCGCGGATTTTTTTTATGGTCAAAAGGGGGCGCGGCTCAAATAAGTTAGGGAACCCCTGACCTAGATAGATACCATCTGGCAATGCAGTGGTCAAAACTGACGTATGAAATCCTATATTTAAAAAAAAACGTATGAAATCCTATATTTAAAAAAACACATTTGTTGTATGGGAATGCAATTAATATTTGCTTTATTTTTATTTTAGTATTTGCTGTTTTAGCGGCTATAGAAATACATCAAAAATTTGAAAATGCTACTGTCTATAGCTATAACGGTCCATAAGATGCAGACTGGTGACAGACGAAGAAACAGACCCAGGAGTCTTAGTAGGTCCCTTTTTACCCTTTGGAAACGGAACAATAAAAAGCAACATAGAAAGCTAAAGAAGTAACAAAAAATAAAAATAAAAAATTCCAAGTACTTACCTACGCAATGACTAACATTAAAATATTAAATAATTAATTCCAGAATTATGTTTTGCATACAACTCTTAAATTAACGCAAACCCGCCGCCGACATTACAAATATGGGACGGAATTTGTTTGTCATTGTGTCCTTGTAAAACCAGGTTACATTTTTTGGTCCGGTGGTCCTTTAGAAACGACATGAGGTGAGTATCCACACGGTATCCACCTTTTGTACTGTAATCTTAGATGAAAACAAAAATAGTAGATAGTAGGTATATTCTAACATTGCGTATCCGAAAAATAAGCAAGAAATACCTACATGCATTTCCATAAAATTATTTCAGGCATTTGTAAATAAGCAAAAATACATTCTTATGGATTTCAAAAATATAATCGCAGTGTGACAGCACGTGCTCACGCGGCAACGGTTCGACATAAGACTGAGGCTAGTGCGTCAGCTATACGCAATTTTATCGTCTCATTTTCCGAGACTAGGTAACGTATCTGCTGTTTTTTGTTTTCATCTAAGCATGTAGGTAGGTATTATCCACCTTTTGTACTGTAATAACGTAGTTGTCAGTTGTTAGTTCACGTGGATCGCATTGTTTCTGTTAATTGTATGGTCCGGGCTGAGTACTCGAATAAATAAGATGTCAAAATAATAGACAATGAGTAGAGTATCCCTACAATGCAGCCATTGTGATGTTGTTAGCGCTTTATCCATTGTATGGGGTCGGTATTTGGAGCAGCTGTAGGTCTGTGAAGGTTCTGAGCTTGATATTAATTGATAGGCCTAAAATCTTAAATGTTATTCCGACAGAAAATTATTTTTTCGATTATCGTCACATTTAACCAATTACCTGCTTACCTGCATAAAACCTAGATAAATGATAATCCTTCTAGATTCGATTCAACCAAACGAGAATAAGCCAATTCTACGAATAAGTCGTCTTTTGTTCGAGATACTCGAGCTGTTCAATGAACAAAAAAAAACGTCGATTTATGAGGAGAATTGCTGATCGAATCAAGCCTAACAAAGATCTATACTTATCTATTGGTAAATTCGCATGAGTTCAGCAGTTTTTATCGGTTACGGACAGGCCGACAGACAAACAGACGCGGTAAATGATTTTATTTTAAAAATGTAGAGATGTAGAAATTGTTATGTATATTTGATAAATCGATACATCTTTGGGAGAAGCATAATAAAGTCAGTACTAAAAACCAACTTTTTAATCACGAATTGGTTTATTACCTAGCTTACCTTAATGATAAGTAAGTAAGCTAACTAACGTAAAATTAAGACTTGTCTTTATCTGTCTAGATTTTATCTGATCCCGTGGAAATAAACCTATTTTTTTTCCCAGCAATTAAATAAATAAATAAATATTGCACGACGTTACACACAGCGCAATCTAGCCCCAAACTAAGCACTAGGCACGTACTATGGGTACTAGACAACGGATATACTACATATTATACTTTTTTTTTGTAAATACAAACATAATATGATACATAGAAAACACTGAATATCCCATGTCTTCGGACCGTGGTGAGTCCTAGGACATGTTGGTTTCCTCACTGTTGAGAACAGGACGACCTTAGTATATAGTTTTTTATGTACATAGCTTTAAGATGTCTTTTATGTGTTAAATTATAAGTTTTCGTGTAATAAATCTGACCGGGCGCGTTTGACTATATCAAGTGCGACAGGGTCAGAGCTATAATAAAGTGAGATGCAAGGTGGGACCCTCAGTCGAATGTAACGCGTAATAGATGTTGCGCAATCATTTCTAATATAAGGCAGGGGTATTTTTGTAAAAGTCAGAAGCTGTTTGCACTGCGCTGAAGACACCTGACTGGAACTAGGAACTAAGAACTCAAATAGAACTAAGAACATTTATGAATAAAGAAGTATACAGTACATCAGGCGTTTTTATTTGGGAGCGCGCAGACAAGCAGGGAGGAGCGAACATACAGTCCACTAAGCCGAGGAGAGAGAGAGAGAAGAGAGAAGAGTAGAGACAGAAGACTACGAGTCGTAACCCGGTAGACTTACGAGTCGTAACATTACGAGTCGTAACAATACGAGTCGTAACAAGGTAGACTTACGAGTCGTAACGTTACGAGTCGTAACTAGGTAGACTTAGTCGTAACGTATCGTTGTTTCGAAAACTACTCCGAGGCGTCGAGGAGGCAACCACCCTGTCCGACGGATCCAGGACAATTTGGACCTTCGAGAACCGGATCTTTGAACTTTGGACCTACGGAACAAGGCTTCGCACTCCACTCCTACCTCGTCGGAACGGATCGTGTGCCGTCCATCTTCGATCAAGATGGGGCTCGAACGGAGTCAGGGCGATCCAAAGGAGGTCGAGGAGCAGCGCCAAGCGGAGCAGCTACGGGAGGAGCGAAGACTACACCGGGAAGAAGTTCGTCGCATCCAAGAGGAACGGGAGCGAAGGAGATCGCTTCAACCACCAGAGTCACCGTCAACACTACCAGCACATACGTCGGGACTGCAACGTACGCAGTCGCAAACCAACAAGTCTGTACGAAGTCAACGTTCCACCAGCTCCACTTTGCGTCACCGTGTCGTCGAGCTTGAGGCTGCTGAGAATCTCGCAGACCTCAGGCGAAGGGGACTCGAAATGGAAGCTGACCTAGCAAAAAAGCAAATGGAAGCTGAGCTAGTTAAAAAGGGAATCGAACTGGAAGCTGACCTAATACAAAAGCGACTCGCTGTCCAACAGGCCGAAATCGAAGACGAGGGCAGTGTGCGGAGGGGCAGTGTGCGGAGGGGCAGTGTGCGGGGAGATGACGACGAGGTCAGCGCTCATGCCAAAGTCGGAAACTGGCTGCGGAACACACCAGTTGTGCGCGTCGATCGGCAGCCCGAACCACGTCCACAGAGGGACGAAGAACAAAGACCGTCGTGGGAACGGAGAGACCGTTCCAGAACACCGGGCAGGAGAAACGGCATCGAGGAGCTCGCTGATGCTTTGAAGCAGATGGCACGCCCGCAGCGTAGATACAACAGCGACCTACCTACCTTCAGCGGAGCAGCGAGCGAGTGGCTCGCCTTCAAAGCAGCGGTACGAGATTCGACGAAATACTACAACGTCGACCCGACCGAGAACCTCCTGCGGCTAAGAACGTGCTTGAAGGGCGAGGCGCGCGAAACCGTCGCGGCGCTACTCTTCACAGCGACTCATCCAGACGAAATCCTGCAAACTCTCGAACAGAGTTTCGGCCGTCCAGAAATCATCATCGACAAAGTGCTGGACGACCTACGGAGGTTGCCAAAACCCGGACCTACGGCAACGGAACTGAACATATTCGCGGTGAAGGTGCAGAACGTCGTGTGCACCCTGAGGAGCGTCGACAGCATGCAATACCTGCATAATCCGATGCTTACCAGGGACATTTTGGGTAAGTTAAGCCCGAACCTCAGGACAAAATGGTGTGACCACGCCGCGAACTACCCCGAATCATCGGAGCCGAAGGTGGTGCTACTCTCTCGCTTCCTGATGAAGGAGGCAGACAAGGCGCTGCGCTTTGACTACACTCCAGTCTCCATTACAACGAAGACTCCTACCTCCAGCAACACGAACGCAAAAGGCAAGAGGACTGCAGTCTACGCTACGGACGAGCAAGAGGAAGCACCGACCTGCGTGCAGTGCAAGCAAGCACACACCCTCCCGAAGTGCCGGCAGTACCTCGCTCTACCAATCAACAAGCGATGGGAGCTGGCCAAGGGGAAGGGACTCTGCTTCAAGTGCCTGGTAAGTAAACACAGGCGTTTTCACTGCAAGGCCAAGGCGTGCGGCGTACGACAGTGCCGCAGCCCCCACCACGCAACTCTACACGAAGACAGCGAGGGCGCGAGATCCGCGCCCACGGACGGACAGGGCGCGCGATCCGCGCCAGCACCGGTGGCGAGAGCACCCGCACCCGCGCGGCGCTCCGCCACACCGCCGTCAAAAAGTGAAAGTGATAACGCGTTAGTGCTAGCAATCGCAGCGACCTCTGTGACCAGTGAAGTGTTGTTAAAAGTGTGTCCCGTGACAGTATCAGGGCCGCGTGGAAACGTCGATACCTACGCGCTACTCGACGAAGGAGCTACGATCACACTCATCGACAAGGAACTTGCCACGAGCGTCGGGGCGAGCGGGCCTACACGGCCTTTGAACGTCTGCGGTCTCAAAACATCGAAGAAAGAAAAGGACAGCCAAGAGGTGGAGATCTTCGTGAGGGGGAAGGGCGAGAACGCGCCTTTCAAAGTGAAGTGTCGCACGATCTGCGACCTCACACTACGAAGCCAAACCGTGCCTCGAAGACTACTCGAACTTCGACATCTGAAGAATCTGCGCGACGAGGAACTGTGCTACGAACGAGCACACCCACGCATCCTGATAGGAACTGATCACTGGGGCCTCATCGTGTCGAGAGAACTTCGTGTTGGCGGACCCGACGAGCCGGCCGCGTCAAGAACCGAACTGGGATGGGTGGTGCACGGAACAGCACCACGCAACACCATCTACCGAGACAACGGTGATGTGCTCCACGTGTACGCACCCGATATACGCGTACGAGACGGCGAGGAACACGACCGACGTCTCAACGATCTAGTCGAGCGCCACTTCGCGATCGACTCCCTCGGTGTCGCCCCGAAACCGCGGATCAGCGACGCCGACAAACGAGCAAGCGAGATCTTCAACGAGACCGTGAAGAAGAAAAACGTGGGATACGAGGTCGGACTTCCATGGCGACACGATCACGTCGTCATGCCGCCGAGCTACGGAGCAGCTACGAACCGGCTGCGCGGCATCGAAAGGAAGATGGACGCCGACCCCGCATTCGCCCGCGAGTACACAGCGCAAGTGGACAACCTGCTGACAAAAGGCTACGCCGTGCCATGCGATGGCGCCGAGATTGCGAGCAAAGTCAGCTGGTTTTTACCGCACTTTGCCGTGGAGAATCCGAACAAGCCGGGGAAAAAGAGGCTTGTCTTCGACGCTGCACACCAGAACCGCGGCGTGTCGCTCAACGACATGCTGCTGGAGGGGCCAGACTTACTTCTCTCTCTTACAGGAATCATTTTCCGCTTCCGCGAACGAGCCATCGCGGTGACAGCCGACGTTCAAGAAATGTTCCTGCAAGTGAAAATCAGAGGAGAGGACCAGCCAGCCCAGCAGTTCCTGTGGCGAGGAGCAGACCGATCCTGCTCACCCCGCTCGTACAAAATGACGAGTATGATCTTCGGCGCGGCGAGCTCACCGTTCCTCGCGCACAGTGTGCGCGACCACAACGCTCGCACGCGCGCCGACACGCACCCGCGGGCTCTGGCCGCGATCACGCGGAGCCACTACATGGACGATTACGTGGACAGTTATAACAGTGAATCGGACGCGCGAAGTACCATCGCCGAGGTACGTGAAGTGCACGCGGTGGCCGGGTTCACCTTACGCGGATGGTGTTCTAATCGCGACAATGTGTTAAACAATGTGCCTAGTGAATTGCGCGCAACGGGACTCTCCCAACTGGGGGGAGACGGCTCGGACAGTAAAATCCTCGGACTGTATTGGCACGCTAAAAATGACGAACTCGCCTTCAACACGGCAATGCATCGGGTGTCGACCGATGTACGCGACGCGAAACGTGCTCCCACCAAACGCGAAGCGCTAAGTGTCGTCATGTCTATTTACGATCCTCTCGGGCTACTAAGTCAATACACAGTGCGTGCGAAAATCATACTACAGTCTCTCTGGAAACTGCAAGTGCCGTGGGACGAATCCCTCCCCGCGATAGAAGCTGCGCTTTTCGCGGAATGGCTACGACAGCTAAGCGATATCACCCAATTACGCATACCGCGATGCTACGGACTCGATAGTGCGCGAGAAATTCACCTTCACGTAATGTGTGACGCGAGCGAACGTGCGTACGCCACCGTGGCGTACTTTCGCGCCACACACTCCGACGGCAGTGTTTCGGTCGCCCTGGTCGCCGCGAAAGCCAAGGTGGCACCGAAACGCACCATCAGCATTCCGCGCCTGGAGCTACAGGCGGCGGTGATCGGCGCGAGACTCGCCGATGCTATCAAGAAGGAGCATCGGTTCGAGATCGCGCGCACCGTCTACTGGACCGACGCCGCGACTGTCGTCCACTGGGTGAAGAACGACACGCGGCGTTACACCCCGTTCGTCGCCCACCGGTTGGGCGAGATCGCCGAACACACGAACCGAGACGAGTGGCGCTGGTTGCCAACCGAGCTGAACGTGGCCGACGACGCCACCCGTCTACAAGGATCAGGTACGATTACAGCACACGATCGTTGGTTCACGGGGCCGAGCTTCCTACGGAACCCGGAGGCTGAGTGGCCCACCCAACGATTGCCCACCGAAGACGACGACTCACCAGAGGTCCTGCACACGAGCGAGCGGGACGAGACGTCGAACCAGTGGACACCAGACCCGTCTCGTTTTTCTACCTACGAGAGGCTGGTACGTGCAACGGCGCAAGTATTGACCTTTATTGATCTGTGCCGACACCGAACGGCGCGCCGTAGAACACCAATGTGCGCTTTGTAAAGTGCGCAAGGCGCGCCCTCGCGCGCCCACGACAGGCGACCTACCTAGGGCGCGGGTGGACCCATTCCACCGCCCCTTTACCAACTGCGGGCTCGACTACTTTGGCCCAATGGTAGTCAAAATCGGACGGCGCCGGGAGAAGCGCTGGGGAGCGCTGTTTACCTGCCTAACCACACGGGCGGTGCACCTCGAGTTGGTCGAATCCTTATCGACCGACTCAGCGATCATGGCACTGCGACGGATGGCGGCGCGGCGCGGATGGCCCTCGCAGATGTACTCCGACAACGCGACCAACTTCAGGGGCGCCGATGCCGAGCTCGGGCGTGCCTACGCCGAGTGGGCGTCGGCTCTACGTACTGAAGGCTTCGCTCATCGCATGAAGTGGACGTACATCCCCCCCGGGGCGCCGAATCAAGGAGGAGCGTGGGAGCGACTCGTACGCTCCGTGAAAACTGCACTCGCCGCGACACTACGGGAGAAAGTCACGACACCAGAGGTGCTACGAACACTGCTCGTCGAGGCCGAGTACTCTATAAATGCCCGGCCCTTGACCCACGTAAGTGTTAACCCTCACGATCCCGAGGCGTTGACACCCAACCACTTCCTTTTGGGGACATCAATGGGACTGCCTACTACCGGCCCATGTGAAGACGCGGATCGCAGAGCCTGGCGAGCAAGTCAAGGACTCGCAGACTCCTTCTGGCAGCGTTGGGTACGCGAATACCTACCTACGCTCGTGCCACGGGGGGAGCCCGCCAACCTCACGGCTGGGCTCAAAGTCGGCGATATCGTCGTGGTCGTCGATCCAGCGCTACCAAGGAACGTGTGGCCCATCGGTCAAGTCCAATCAACCTACCCGGGACCGGATGGCGGCGTACGAGTCGTCGACGTCCGAACTAGAACAGGAGTGTTCCGGAGGCCAACCAGTAAGCTCGCCGTTCTCGTGAAAGAAGAAGATGAGGCTACGCGAGCTGCGCCGGGAGGAGGATGTTGAGAACAGGACGACCTTAGTATATAGTTTTTTATGTACATAGCTTTAAGATGTCTTTTATGTGTTAAATTATAAGTTTTCGTGTAATAAATCTGACCGGGCGCGTTTGACTATATCAAGTGCGACAGGGTCAGAGCTATAATAAAGTGAGATGCAAGGTGGGACCCTCAGTCGAATGTAACGCGTAATAGATGTTGCGCAATCATTTCTAATATAAGGCAGGGGTATTTTTGTAAAAGTCAGAAGCTGTTTGCACTGCGCTGAAGACACCTGACTGGAACTAGGAACTAAGAACTCAAATAGAACTAAGAACATTTATGAATAAAGAAGTATACAGTACATCAGGCGTTTTTATTTGGGAGCGCGCAGACAAGCAGGGAGGAGCGAACATACAGTCCACTAAGCCGAGGAGAGAGAGAGAGAAGAGAGAAGAGTAGAGACAGAAGACTACGAGTCGTAACCCGGTAGACTTACGAGTCGTAACATTACGAGTCGTAACAATACGAGTCGTAACAAGGTAGACTTACGAGTCGTAACGTTACGAGTCGTAACTAGGTAGACTTAGTCGTAACGTATCGTTGTTTCGAAAACTACTCCGAGGCGTCGAGGAGGCAACCACCCTGTCCGACGGATCCAGGACACTCACGATGTTTTTCCTTCGCCGTAAGAGCGATGTTATTAGTGCACATACCTTTTTCTTAAAGAAAAAGACATTGGTGCGCGGTCGGTCTGGATTCGAACCCACGACTCTCAGAATGAAAGCCGGGGTATCTACCACTAATTTGTAGGCAGTCGTGGCGTCCGAAAGCAGTCGGTCACTTTTATAATTATTGTATTTTTTTTCCAATGACCTTGTTCCCGGCGGGATACGAACCCGCAACCTTAATGTGTTACTGTCGGACGTTCGCCCGACGCGCCATAGAGGCCGCCAATTAAAAACCCTTGTAAGACCCAACTGAATTGTGTATTGTAAAGCTATCCGTTGCCAAAATTGAGGCAGTAATTCAGTAAAGCTAATGCCTCTAAGGAACATGATAAGTAATCTAATAAACTAAATTACTTGGTAATATTAATCTGTAATAATTGCTTTATCTGCTATCATATTAAATAACCAGTATTTAGTTCATAATTTTATTATATTAAATGGTTATCTTATAAATAGGCAGATATATTGTTACAAAGTAAGAAGTTATTTTGATTCCAGGTAAATTTGATAATGCTAATAGTATTTTGTAATAGGTATCAACTTAACTCTTACCTTTTTAAAGGTACGAGTTGGCAACTGGCGACATGAGGAGCGGACGAGACGTTTCGTGGCGACACTACTGGTTTCTATGTATTTCTATTAAAAATTCCCTACGCTCGCTCGCCGACGCGTATTGAAATACATAGAAACCAGTAGTGTCGCCGCGACACGTCGTCCGCTGCCGCCTCATGTCGTCCGTTGCCAACTCGTACCTTTATACTTTTATGTGTTGGCCACATTGCCGGGAAATGCCGCTAATTATCGCGATGTTGGTCGTTGAAAGTTAGTGTAGGCAGTCCATCAACCCGTTAAAATTATTATATGTATGTATAATTATACAATAACAATTCCTTAGGACTTACCAAAGTCCGAAGGCATGGAACATTCAAAGTAGGTAGGAGACACTTTATCTACAGTAGTGGGATAAGTTAGCCCCCTAACAAAAATAAACCTAAACACTTATATTATCTTTAAATTTAATAATTAAAAGGTGACTTCTATTTTTTAGTTTTAGTTAAAATGCTTTCTTTTTCTTTATGAACTGGTTGAAATTTACAAAATTAGATCTCATTTTTATGGACATTTTTTAACATAACTTGAAGTAAATAAAAAAGATTGTTCCTTGTTATTACAAAGCCTCAGGCAAAAAAAGTACAGAATTTAGACTTTGTGAGCAGAAAATTTATGTACGATGTAGGCAAAGTCTTGTCCTACCTTTTAAACAAAAGGAAATAAAATGTTCTGGGTTTCGTGTTTATTATATTATTAAACTAGCTTCGCTCCGCAGTTTCACCAGCGAAGTCCCGATCCCGCGGCAATGTCGGGATATAAAGTTGCCTGTGTGCTAGGTCTCTAGCTACCTATATTATAAGTTTCATCGAAATCGGTTTAGAAGTTTTTGCGTTAAGGAGTAACTAAATCACATACATACCTACTCACATGTAAACATTCGCGTTTATAATAATTAGAATATTAATTTGCTACTCGTAGAATAAGGTTAATTCTATACTAAACCAAATACAAACCGTTTACTACTAAAACTATACGCAGACAGATGGGTAATTCGCGTATTAAACTTATCCAAAATTAATATCCATATCGTCGCAGTCAATCTTCAATTCTACTAATATTATAAACGTGAAAGTATGTAACCGATTGCGATGAAACTTTATATACATATTACTGCAAAAGATTAATACATAGGTTACTTTTTATCTCGATATTTCAGCGGGATCAGGAACAAAGCACGTAAAATGCGGGGCACAGCTAGTTTCAAATATTAACCTACAGAGAGATTAATTTATAACTTTGCTATTACTTATTTTAATTACCAAGGTAATGCTAAAATAATAATTAAAATTTAACATTTTTTCATGTTATTATTGCGTTGTTTTTTGTATTTTTTAAATTTGATTAATGCCCTACGTTGAGATATCTTTATAGATCTGAAAAGATCTCAAGACGTAAGGCAATGATATAATGCTAAAAATAATAAAAGCAACGCGGTTACAACCGGAAAAATAAGTTTGGTTCCAATCTAACATCGCGAATACAGAAGAAAAATCTAAAATTAATATTCTTTGTTTCAGCAATTCGACGCGATGTGCAAAGCGGAGATATCATTTTTAATACCAAGGATATTTATAAATGTAAGTACATGCCGTTAAAAGGAACGGATACCTACTCGTTCTTCATACAAACGTAGGCGACTGTTTTCTCCCTTGATAAAGACATTAGAGAAAAAATGCTAATAGGTATGCCGTAAAACCTATATCTGCCATGATCATCACGCTTTGTTTTTTTTTCGTTTTTTAATTAGAATAGAAATGAAATTTAGAAAAATTAGAAAATAAAAACGTAGGGGCGGTCATGGCAGATATAAGTCTTAAGGCATAAACATATTTTTTCTAATGTCTTTATCCAGGAAGGAAACAGTCGACTAAGTTAATAAAGTTAAAATGAGTTGACCCCTTGAGTTTCTTGTGGTTTCTTCTCATCGGAGGTCGCGTTCCGAAACCACATTAAAATCTCGCCATTTCTTAACGATCATGTAATTTATATAATGTTCTTATTGACTTGACTGTATGGAGAAAATAGTAGATATCCCTCCCTCTTAATGTGTCACATAACACTTATTTAATGTGAAACCTTGAAAGGAAATTATTGTACGATCGCCGATCGATCGATGTTGCTATTTGAGCCACTATAAAATTTATATGCCTGTTACTGAGCCTCAAACGGGGTATTTGTTTTTGTAATATCTTTTGTGTTAGAGATGCCGAAATACTTATCGATAATAATACTACTGTCGTTAGGTGACATTAAAAATCATACTGAAACTGACATGAAATAATTCTGTTACGAACATGTAACAGTTTATATATTTTTTTGTTTTATTTTGATTTTAAACAAGTGCTGGCTGTGTGCTCTCAAGTCGATTGAGTAGCCTGCTGTCGTCCGTATGTGAAGCTGATTAACCACCGATTCCAATACAGTGACCTTTCTTGTTTTTTTTAGAACGAACATTAATTTCAGAATGACGGTATCTTTTAATTTATAGACATCACCTTATAAAACCTATCTAATGTAACTCTCCACCACTTAAACTATCTATATATGCAAACTTTCATCCAAATCGGTCGACCCGCTAGACCGGGACGGGGGAATAAACAAACAAATAATATAAACAAACAAACTTATAATATTAGTATGATAGATTCGTGCAACATAGGTAAGTAAAGTAGGTACGTAGAGTAATATAATCATGATTTCTTTCGATAACGCAAACGCCTCGTTATCGATAGTAACGTCCCTTTAAAAATAGGATAACGTATTCGATACTATTCGGTGTTTGCGTGAACAAACGCCTTAACAATATAATATAAAGAAAGAAAATAGTAATTGGTAATAGATACGAACATTATTCCCTAATGATCTTGTTAGTGGGAACGTTGACACGTATAACCTCTATTGCTTGTTATCATATTTTTGTCAAAGGTTTAACCTACAAAAGTTCAAATATAGACTACAGACTTTCTAATCGGCCCACGTGTCGCTTTTAATTATTAATTGGCTTACCACGGAGCGGTGAAACCAAGCTGTTAGTATCGAATAGGTTCAAAATAAATATTGCACGGCATTACACACAGTCTTGCCACAAACTTAGCACTAGAACTTGCACTGTGGGTACTAAACGACGGATATTACTACATAATATTATATATTACTTACTTTTTTTTGTAGATACATTTATATGATATATAGAAAACACCCAGACCAGAAATATTTATTTTTAAGCATAGGTACTTGCACCCGGCAGGAATCGAACCAGCAACCTTCTGCATTTCAGTCGCGCCACAAAGGTCATCAAAAATCGATAATATTGATTCAAATTAAAAGATTCACGTTATCTTGGGCAGAAGGGCGATCGGCCCACGCATCTTTTCGTCCGAGCGAGCGATTAAAAAGTGGTTATTCTGATATTCTATCTCAGTCAATTATTTACATATTTACGGCAACTTCGTAAGCTAAGGTTATCGTTAACTAGTTGCGCCCAGCAGTTTCGGAACTCCGTGGAAATTTCGAATGGAATTTCTGAGTAATTGTTCCAATGTTTCGGTTACCTGTTTCATCACAAAAGATCCAGTGGTTTTTGAGTAAAGAAGTAACATTTTAAAGGAAAAAATACAACTTCAAAAATTCACTCGCGGCCGTATTTTTCCTTTGTAAATCAGCCGAGAGCAATTCAACAAAAATACAGAGTAAAGAAGAAACAATCAAAAATGACTTTTAGATAAGGGTATGCTACTAATACACAAACTCTGACTTTTAAAATTATAGTAGAATTTCATATTCGTATTTGTAAAAGTAAAATTTAATAACACACCTGTCGTTTTTCTAAAGTACCAAGAGCTGTTATTAGCTTGATACCTACTTTTTTAATCACAAAAGACTGTGAAATTTATGAACCTAAGTCACACCACATTAAGGTGACCGAATTCAAATATTGTCTTATAAAATACTAGCTGCGTCCCGCGGTTTCATCCGCGTAAGTCCCGATCCCGTGGGAATATCGGGATCAAAGTAGCCTATGTTACTCAAGGTGAATATAGCTTTCTAATGGTAAAATAATTTTTGAAATCGGCACAGTAGTTTTTGAGTTTATTCATTACAAACATACATAAACACATACACACAAAAATACAAATCTTTCCTCTTTATAATATAAGTATAGATAAAATGCCCGCTTTTACTTTTAAAATTACCTTTACGATAATACACGTTCCCGGTTATAAACGTCATTCATCACACACTTAGTATGGTCATAGCTATCAATTTTACCTCTGTGGTCACTATGGCGATTTGTCTAACACGGTCCCGCCGGGTATTAAAGTTTTTGAAAGCATTTTTACTTAGTTAGCACTAAGAAATAACGTTTAAGTGAGCATAGCTGGCATAGCTTACGGTCGACGCATATATATACCGTCTCAATCATGCGGACCTAAGCTAAACTAACTTAGCTTAGTCGGCGTTGAACTTTCGGCTTTAGATGGTGCTTCAAATACTAAGGTAAGCACGGTAGCTACACTCACTCTAACAATAAAATCATGACGCGAACAACACTTTACCTATTGTGTTTACACAAAATTTATGTGAAAATCTGCTTCTCATTTTTCTACATAAAGTACGAATGACGGCAGCGATTTTGTTTTCCTTTAGTAGGAAAAAATAACTATTGGTGTGGAAATCTACTTGTGTCGACAGCGGCGTCGGCTTTACGCCTCAGATTTTGGAGTACGTACCTACATTTGAAAACAGTAGCAAAGCTATAACAATTTGTAATATTTCTTTTGTATTTCTTGAAGAACTATAATTGCCTCTTTTGACTTTAGAGATCTGACGTGTATCCTTGGCATAGAATAGGGTTACCCCATGTCTTCCCGTGGGGCTTAAAAGGCGACTAGGGAATCTGAGGGAGACTAACAAACCTAAAGTTCACCGCGCGCGGTGGCGGATAAACTGCTTGGTCCCTAGAAGGGTTGATGTCAGGCAGGCGGCCGGCCGTAAAAATATTCGCCAAATTTTTATGCAGAAGGACTATGGTTAATGATGACTAACTGTGCTGCCCCAAATACAAAAATAAACAATTTGGGGTTTAGCGGAACCCGGTCTCCAGAGAGGGATGCAACTGGGCACATCGCTCGGATGAGAAGAGACTTTAGAGTAGGTATCTTAGTTAAATTTTATCAGGTCTTAATCGCGTATTATTTATTCAGTTACCTCGACTTTTAACTATGTTACAATGCTATTGGTCGCGAGTACGATAAATGGTTGAAACCTCGAGGTAAGAGAATATATAATAATACGCGATTAAGACCCGTTAAAAGGTAACTATGGTAACAAATCGTGAATTCAAAAAGTTTACTAGAAGGATCTATAGATTCCTTTAGCCATTGGTTTTCCAAGTAATATAAAATCAACAATAATATCACTCGTAAAGTGTGGTAGTATTTATATCTGAAGCCTATGAGAACTACAATGTAACGTAACAAATAAATTCTATATAACGTAGAATCGCGTTTTTTTTTACATGCTCAAACATTAGGTAGGTACTCTTGTTAAATCTCTTTTTAACCATATAAAAAGGTTATGATCAAAATAGAGGCAAATATCTAATATAATATGTAGAGTTTTTATAGCGCACAGGTAAGTATCTACCGCGAAATATCGTACGTAAAAGAAATACAGGACCTACCTATTTTATGTGAATTTTATAGGATACTTCGAAGATTGCGTAGAATATACTTAACCTTTCTTTATATCTACCGAAGAATATTTTTTCCAGTTCTGATTTAGAATAAAATCTTGATTCACAATAATGGCTAAGTAGCCTGTATTGTCGTTGCTTTCGGATTGAGATGCGTAATTGGTTCGAATCCCGCTCAACGTCGACCATGCGTTGTGTTTTAGTTGAAGTATTTTTCCTTTAAAATATTTCTAAGACAGAACTGTCTTAATAATTCTTTAATACTAGTTTATAGATACTACAAACAACAGTTAACAGTTTTCTTTCATAATTAATGCAAAACCTCAAACATGGTAATTATGTACTAGGTTTATTATCGATCAATATAACGCGGAGTTATTAAACAAGTTTCATCGATACAAGCTTGACATTGAACTCGACATCCCGTGAGTAAGTAATGATAAGTGATGATATGGTGTAAAATGTAGTACACTCGGCTATATTTTAAACCATACCATCACTTATCATTACTTACTCATATATCATGCTTAAAAAATAAACTGGGAGTTAACTTTTAAGCAAGTCTTGACTCCTAAATTGCTATATTCGCTTCCTAGTACACTCTAAAAACTTTGGAAATTCCGTAGACGGTGGAACTGAAATTCAAGCAAGTATTGACATTGATTCGCTGTTGTGTCGATGTCTATTGAAATCGGAATCTCGAGCAACAACTTCCTGTAACAAGGCGATTGTTTTGTGCCTCATGAATTACATGTTTGTTAATAAAGAAGAATTAGTGCCCTTTGGGTATGGAACCCTAAAAACAACAGTTACTTAATTAAATAAAACCTTTTAAAATCTAAACTAAACTACTTATTAACTAAATATCGTAATGATCATAATATAGGTACATTTACAACTAAATATAAAAGATGTTATTAAAATTACCCTTCTTTTCAGTCAAAAGGTAGATCTATTGATGGTTGTCAAAGGGTAGATCTTTGATGGTTGTGCATACAACACAGCAGTCAAAGGGTAGATCTTTGATGGTCGTGCATATCACACAGCAGTCAAAGGGTGGATTTTTGATGGTTGTGCATACAACACAGTCAAAGGGTAGATCTTTGATGGCTGTGCATACCACACAGCAGTCAAAGGGTAGATCTTTAATGGTTGTGTACTGTATTTGTTTACCGTCCGAGGTTTTAAATTAAACTCCTTTCACTTCCATAGTGCATCAGCATCTGGTGCGTACTCCGACTGTACCACCTCCTCCGCGCCGGAGTGACGTGGAAAGGTGCGGCGGCCATCGAGCTGTGACTACTGCCTGCCCGAGAGGGGAAGCCGCCGGCCGGCGCCGCGCCGCGTGCGCCTTGCGAGTCCTCGCTCCTGCTCGGCGGGGCCGAAAGCGACACCGACGCAAGTCTTCACGAACTTTAACATTACGTGTTTAGGATATTTGATGAACTTTCCTTATTGTTGGCCTGGAACTGTGTGAAGTGGAGGCACAGGCATTTGGCGGAGGCGTGTAATATACCTATCTTGTTTCCGTTTTTCTATGGCTCCGCTTAACCAGTTTTAATCCTTTAAAGTACTTTAAAAGAAATGTTTTACTAATAATAATTTAGAGGAAATATATATCTTCAAAAAATTGCCTACAGGAGGATTGAACTCGCGTCTTTGGGTCTGTACCCCAATGTCTGTGCCAACTAGACATGAGTTCTACTCACGAGCGCTGAATTTAAGAATATCTATCTTTCCTTGTCTATTGTTTTCGATGTAGGCTCGTTTGAAACGACATCTATCTATAACGCTGGAAATCACTTTCCAGTGGCCAGAATACATAAATAGTCAGTGGTCTCGCCTGTGCAATGGATTAACTTTACAGTTTTAACCCACTTGCAACGAGATGTCGCCGAGAGCAAACAAAGATGTTTGGTTTAAAGTTTAGTAATTAAAATACCTACCTAACCAATTCATAGTTTAGTTTTGTATTTGTTTAGAACGCACTGTTTATAAACCAATCGTTATGTCTAATAGCTTCGATTATAAGTAATGTGTTAACAGTTTCTGAGGTTCTCATCTAAAATTTTGAAAGGTGCTTCCATTTTGAAGTAAATGAAATTGTATATTTTTTTAAGAACAGTATTCATGGAAACACTTTGGATTTGAAGACATTGTTTCGTATTGTTAAGAATGCTACGAGTGTAGCTACGACTACCGTAGCAAATGCTACGAATGTAGCAAAAGCTACAAAATCTTTTGCCTTCGTCTACAACTTTTCATAAATATCGCGATCTGTATATCTATCAAATTGATTTTGTGTAACATTTAATTTTTGTAAAAAAATGTATTTCGAAATGTTATAAAACGTTATAGAATGTTCCACGCGATATGTTAGCAAAACTAGTTTTGTGTGCTTATAATTTTTACAGGAAAATACATATATAATCATGTTAATGTGTTTCTAAATCATAAAAACTAACGTTACAGTAAAACATTGCCCTCGCGACCTCGACTAAAAAGGACGGTTCCAAAAGCCACAAAACCTTTAAGCATATCAAAAAGAACAAAAGCTGAAACAAGAATAACTTTTGTAAAGTTTTCAAAGCATATTTTAATGTTTGACGAAAAAAACTAAAACCCTTGTTATTTCTGTGTAAGCTTTATATTTTAAACTAACTTCGACCTGCGATTTCACCCACGTAAGTCCCGATCCCGTAGGAAAATCGGGATCAAAGGTAGCCTATGTTACTCCTCGATAATGTAGCTTTCTTTTAGTGAAGAATTGTTGACATCAGTCCAGTAGTTTCGGAGTGTATTCATTACAAACATACGATACACACACAAAAAAAAACAAATTTTTCCTCTTTATAATATTAGTGTAGATGTAGATAGACTGGGTTAAACATCCCGGGTTTGCACGGATTTTCAGTACATTATATCTACAATTATAAAAAGGAAACATTTACTTGTTTGTTTGTTTGTTACGAGTAGGCCCTAAAACTACTGGACCGATTTTATAAATTCTTTCACTAATAGATAGCTACATTATCGGGGAGTAACATAGGCTACTTTTGATCTTAATATTCTCATGGGATTGGGACTTACGCGGGTGAAATCGCAAAACGCAGCTAGTACAATATGTACACCGTGTTTTGAGATAGTAATATAAACCGAAAGGAAGTTGTTCAAGACGTCTTGGCGAACAACCTTTGTTCAACAACTTTAGAAAATACGATATAGTATATGCGTCCACCGCAAACTACGCCAGATAAGCAGTTTGAAAACTAGCTGAACTTACCTAGTTTAGTTGGCGGTGGACGGACGGCTTAAATGTGAGTAAACTGTTAGAAAATTTATACGTGGCGTAGAATAAATTGGCGGAGGAACAGACAGACAAAACGGAATAATACTTTGCTCTATCCCAATAGATGTCGGTTAAAATTTACTTAGAATCTAAGGCGATTAATAGGCGTTACAGTAAAAACAGTTAATATTAAATATAGTACCTACATATCTATAGTTGCGAGTATAACTTTTAGCAGCGATAAAGAAAGAACGAAAGAAAGAAAATTAGTTTATTAGTACAAGACAACTAAATACCCTTTTTACCGCCTTAGGTTCTAAGTTAGAACTAACTTGACACCAAAATCTTTATTAGGCGTATTCAGAAACTTGTAAATAGGAAAATGTATATAAATGTAAAACGTAAATGCATATAGAGTTGTTAACGCTTGTAAATAAATGTATTTAAATGTAGCTTTAGACAATTAAATGTATATTATGTAGAGTTCCGTTGTCCATATAAACAATATAATAAATGTTCATATCAAGTTATGAAGATACAGATTTTAAGAGACTAAATCTTATAAAGATAATAAAATGAATGTTGAAAATGGTGTTCTATTTATTTGAAGTAACCTAAAGCTGAAGTCCCACGGCCCGTTATATCACAGGCCAGGCCAGGCCGCAACACGCCTGTCGAGGCCTGTGCGACTGATTGCGTCTCGCGCGACGACAGGATTCATCGGACGCTACGGTCACGGCCTGTCCGTCTGGTCTGTCGCGATCTGGCCTGATAAAACATGGGTCATGGGACCCCAGCTCTACAAATATTTTACAATTAGAAATGCATGAAAAATCATTCCGTGAAGAGTTTGTGAGTTTTTAATGGTGCATCGTCCGTGTTCCGATACGTAGATCAATGCAGCCACTCTTAGGAAGTCGGTTTGGATCTTGTGCCGCTGCTGTCTTCTTTCTTCAAGATGAGCGTGCTACATCTTAAAGCATTTTCTTACATGATGGTAAGTGATGATACACTTACCATCATGTAAGAAAATGGTCAAACGCACATCTACCGTATATAAAAAATGCGTTTCTCTTTGTAAAATATTTAATATAATGCGTTGAGAAATAAAAATATATTTTTTTCTATACAGAGTGCTCCAGGAAGGGGTACAAACCGATATACATAATTATCGAAACACAGACGAGCCCGTCAATCGACCTCTATAAAAACCTTGGAATTCAAATAATTCTAGTATTAAAATACAGATAACAAATCCTGTTAGTTAAGGGCCGATTTACGCTAAGTATCAAAATGTAGGGAAATTATAGCTATTTTTCGGTACCATTTTCTGCTTTTCTGGCACAGGTTAACATATTTCAAGGGTATCAAATGAACCAGAAAATCATAGTGTATCAAACGTGTTATTTTGTTCTTTTGAATAAAATACTTTTAATACCAAAAAGATGTTTTCCGTACTGGCGCCCCGCGAAAAACCATGAAAATAGGCCAAGTTTAGGTACACATTTCTCAATAACTTGTAGCTTGTCATTAACAAAAAATATACTATAATAAAACAGAAATATTAAATATTAAAATGTGAAATTAAAAAAGTAATAAAAATATTCCCAAACTATAAAAATAAATCAAAACACTTTCAATATTTTCAAAAAATTTGCCAATCCACGTAAACCTTCGTGTTTATGAAATAAGGTTGACTTCATTGCTTATTGTGTCAGTTTTGATGTATATAGTCACGAACATTTCAAATGAGATCTCAGACCGCGCTCAGGCGCTATCATAGAGTTAAGTAATAGATACGGGAATATGAATGGGCGCTATGGACAGAGCACCTCCACGTCGTTTGGAGGGAAAAAATAAATCGCTGTAATAGACACATATAAATTGATCATCGCTTTTGATACTTGATACAAAAAAGTAAATAATAAAACTTGGTAGGTACAGATTTAGTTCATTTTTAAGTTATTGCATAGCTTTTGTCACGGAGTTTGAGCTTTGAATTAAGAAATTTCGTAACGAAAAAAACCTAACACCCCCAACAATTATCCTTGTAGCTTGGCCGAGCTACATGGTAGGCGGTTTTTTTAAAAATAATAATAGGCAACCTTTTTTTTTTTTATAGGCGATTAGTGAAAAACAAAAGACGATCGAAATAGGCACAAAATATGACAGCCAGACAGCCTCTCAAACTTGAACCGATAATATCTTGGAAACTATTGACGCTAGACCACTACTTTCTTATGATAAGTGATAGAGCTTGTCAAGATCTTCATTTTGGATGACAGCTGTCAAACTTTAAACGTCAATATCTCTGAAACTATTGACCCAGACCACTACTTCCTTAGCATAAGTGATAGAGCTCTTCAAGATCTTCGTTTTGGATGACAGCTGTCAAACTTAAAACGTCAATATCTCGGAAACTTTTGACCCTACGACACTACTTCCATAGCATAAGTGATAGAGCTCGTCAAGATCTTCATTTTGGATGACAGCTGTCAAACTTAAATCGTCAATATCTCGGAAACTTTTGACCCTAGGCCATTACCACCTTAGCATAAGTGATAGGGCACTTCGATATTGACGTTTTAAGTTTGACAGCCGTCATTCAAAACGATGAACTTGAAGAGTTCAGTCAGTTCTGCAAAGAAACTAATGGCCTAGAATCGATAGTTTTCGATATATTTACGTTTTGAGTTTGACAGCTGTCATCCAAAACGAAAACATCGAAGTACCGTATCACTTATGCTAAGGAAGTAGTGATCTAGTGTCAATAGTTATAGAGTTGTCATTGGTTTAAGTTTGACAGGCTGTCTGGCTGTCATGTTTTGTCCCTATTTCGATCGTAAATGTCTTGAAAACTATTGATGGAATAGATTTGTTTTTTTTTACTAACCGCCTCTAAAAAATATATAAAGAAACGCCTCCTGATCAGAACCTACCTAATGTCAATCAAATATCACACTTGACAATAAGTGTCGCTACTAAAAAGATTATATGGTAACAGAAAATAAATCAAGGAGTTTTGAAGGTCTGTAGAGTTTGCATGTAATACTTGCCCTCACTGTTCTTATTTATATATTTATTTTTGTGGTCAAGTATCCAGTCATTTTAAAAAATTGACGATTACTATTTAGGAAATCGTCAATTTCTTTCGCAAAATTTCGCAAAACGTCTAATTTGCAGTTGTATAGTTGTTGTTAATAACGTGTTCAACGTTCTCTTCTGTCCTAAATACGTTCTTAAATTACGCCCTAAGTCTTGAGATGACGTCCTAAGGCTGTCTCAAGATGACGTCTCGAGGCTAAAACAAATTAAGGTCTTTTTAGGGTTCCGTAGCCAAATGGCAAAAAACGGAACCCTTATAGATTCGTCATGTCTGTCTGTCCGTCTGTCCGTCCGTATGTCACAGCCACTTTTCTCCGAAACTATAAAAATTTTTTTTTCATCAAACCTATACGTGTGGGGTATCTATGGATAGGTCTTCAAAAATGATTTTGAGGTTTCTAATATCATTTTTTTTTAACTGAATAGTTTGCGCGAGAGACCCTTCCAAAGTGGTAAAATGTGTGTGTCCCCCCCCCACTTCTAAAATAAACTTCCAACGAAAATTGGTTTGAACGAGATCTAGTAAGCAGTTTTTTTTAATACGTCATAAATCTTAAACCGTAATTTACCTAGCAAAACAAAACATGTTGAATAGATAATGATACGGAACACTTCGTGCGCGAGTCCCACTCGCACTTGGCCGGTTTTTTTTGGGACCTGCCGACGTCATTATTTATGACGTCAATTACGTCGCAGGAGGTGATTTGTACGTCATTATAACGTCGATTAGCTACCTGTGTGATGATGATGAATGATGCATTTTTCTTGAATTTCAAACTTCTCTGGTATATTTTCCGAAAGGTTTGTAAAACCACAAAATAAACAAAAGTCCTGACAGTGCATACTCAACTAAAAAGTTACGAATAGTGAATGAAATAAACGAATATTTATAGTTATGAGGTTTTTTTTAAAAAGCTTGTTGCTTGAATTGTAACCCAAATTTGTAACTTTTCCGATGTATTAAAATGTAATAATAGTAACAAACCTTGTAATGGTAAGACGCGTCTTCTTAAAAACATTTCACTTTTCAAACTTTTTGAAAAGAGATCAAATACTGGGATAAAATGATATAATGTAACGACTATTAGACTATAATAATAAAACCAATTTGAAGTATCAAGACATGTCAGTTTTTTATAGTTTTCCGCTTATCACTCGTTTCTGTGTGAGTAAGCCGTGCACGTGTAGTAGTAAGACTAAATCCAAAGAATTGAACAGCGTTAACATGATAGAACGTCCTTAAGAAAATACTTACTCAATGTTTTTAATAACATTTTATTTGGTTAAAAACTTATGCTTTGTTTCTCAAACGTAAACACAGTCACTATCAATAAAGATATTCTTAGTTTTTATTATATTAAAAAAAGATATTTGTTCGAAATTTAGAGAAAAAAAAAGTTCATCAAACTCGTCAAAGTGAAAGTAAAGTTTAGAGCCTAAATAGGTATACTCTAAACTTCACAATTGAATCTAATTCTTTTATGATTTTGATCAGTGGTTATCAAGGGAATTGCCACATCCATTTAAACTTATTATTTTTTTTATAAAAGTACTAACTATTACTCCAATATACTATTTAGGTAGATAACCTAGGTAGTTATAAAGTTGCTAGGATTTAAAACGAATAATAAAGTGTCCACAGGGCTTTTTCTTTTTAACCGACTCCAAATAAAAGGGCGAGGTTTTTAATTGGTCTGAATCACAGATATGTGAGCATTATCTGATCTGTGGTCTGAATAGGTTCTTTATATAGGTTCTCAAGTTATTTGAGAAAATAAATATCCATTACACCTAATCTAGCCCCTGTTTACGTAACTATGATCCTAACAAATTACAATTGAAATTGAAATGATTGATTAAATTGAAATTGAATTGATGAAATTGATTGATTACACGTCAATTTTCACGGCATTCAGTCGCTAACAAATTGTAATTGCAATGAAAACAAGCGACCGTAACTTTCAAATTGTATATCCGTAAACGCAAAAATCAACAATTTCAATGGTTTCAATCAAGATTTGTTAGCAATAAAGTTACGTAACTTTGTTGCTAACAAATAGCTAGCTGACAGCTGACATCCCACGGACGAAGGCAATAGGACCCATTCACATAAGATAAGGACTAGAATTCATCAAAGCCAAAGTACCTAAAGTGAAATTAAATTATAATTCACTCCACTACACAACGCATGTCAGTGGTAATAAATGGGGTTTCTTCTTTGTCGTGCACATTCAGGAAATAATGCTTAACATGCGATTTCAAACCCTAACACTTTACCACAAGGTTTAAAGTTGATTGCTCCGTTATAGATGGGTAAACTGTGAAGCCACAAGCAACGTACATTTATATTAAGCTCATTAATTTAAGCGTTGACAGATAGTTCATTAAGTCTCAGTATAGTATTATTTTCTGAAATCGGGTCTTTCATTACTTTTAAGTTAAAAATAAAGTCAACTTAGCTAAGTCCTGATACAGCGGGGAGATCGGAATAAAAAGTAGCCTATGTGTTATTCCAGGTCTCCAGCTATCTACATACTCATTTTCAGAGTTTCATGGTAATTGGTTCAGCGGTTTTTACGTGATTGAGTAACAAACACACACACACATACGTACTTACAAACTTTCTGCTCTATAATATTAGTAGGATTTTAAGTATACCTTGAGCTTAGGCTCTGATATAGGTCTTACTTTGTTCAAGTTTTTAGTTGCATCTTTAGTATAAAATCCACCATTGAAGGTATTTTCGCGTCAGATCTCACGATTTTTGTTAATTTCCCCCACTAAGTGTCAAGTTTAGCGCAAAGAATTTAGTGCCTTGTGCTTTTGTGAAAAGGTTTCTATTCCATTGTACTGCTCCAGTGGAGCCTTACTGAAATATTTACTGGAGCGTCAAAAGGAAACATTGTCGTGAGTAATGGTGCGGAGGGCAAAACGGAGGCGTCTCATTAGAAACATTCGAAGCGAATCTTCTTGTGTTCCATGTTTCTATTGTTGGTTGATTTGTACGTTGTACTCGTGAGAACAACTGACAATTTTTCACTTTGAAATTAAAGTCTTACAGCACAAGTAAATACACTTTTTTTTTAAATAAGCTACATTTCAGTCCTTACAAGTTTTCGCTTGATTTGATGAGATCTGATGATCTGATCTGACGAGAACTTTCGGAATGATGAGCAGAATATCATCCCGGAAATTAATAAATCTATATCTGCATTTTTTCAAAAAGCAGTATTTCCTAAGTGTGGATTAACACTAAGAAATAATGTTTACATGTTTGGAATGTGTCATCTTATATTGTAATCATTTCCATGTAATTTGGGAAGTTACAAGCCGAGTTGAACTGCAAAGTTCGCCGGTAGATGTCACTACGAGGCCTTACTCGCAAGAACACACGAAGAGGTGCTTTCTTAAATTCGACCTGGCTGGAGGGCTACCCGTGGCGAAGCGGTTAACGCGTTGGTTCGGATTACCAATAGTCGCGGGTTCGAATCCCGCCGGGTACTAAAGTTTTTGGAAGCATTTTTTCAAAAAGCAGTAAATCTATATCTATAAAATATGTTTTATATGATGTAGACATCCATTAAGAGGACAGTCTCCATTCTCTTTCTCCATACAAACGTAGTCGACGTTTTCCTCTCTGGATAAAGACATTAGAGCAAATACGAATAAGATTTACGAATAAGATTTACAGATATAAGTTTTATGGCAAAAACATATTTGCTCTAATGTCTTTATCCAGGGAGGAAAACGTCGACTACGTTTGTATGGAGAAACAGAATGGAGACTGTCCTCTTAAGAAAGAGTTTTTCGGAGTCCCCACGGGATCGGGACTTATGCGGGTGAAACCGCGAAACACAGCTAGTTATATTACATTACGTAAAACATTGTAGGACACACTATTAAATATTAATAACATAAATAATTACATTATTACAAATAAATGATAACAATAAACCGCACATACCTTTATGATTTTGAATATATTTTGTGGTTTAAAATATAAGGAACGCTTCTATTATAGTTACCTATATTAAAAACAAACATTTAATTAAATAACATTATTCTTCATTGCTTTACGAGATGAAATGTTATTAAAAAAAACGGGGCAAGTGCGACACTCGCGCACAAAGGGTTCCGTACCACTATCACAATTGGATACGGAACCCTAAAATGGTTTACAACAACCAATTTTTAAATTTTATAGGAAAATATGAAATATTTATCTTCGATTCTACTCCCATCAAACGACCGAATCACTCAATAAAAAAAAACCTTGGCACAAAGAAAATCTGAAACTTATAAGAAACTCTTTGGTAAGTAAGGCAGACTGGTATATTTGACAGATAGGGCAGCCATTTTGAATTCCATGACCAACTCGATTTGTCCTGACCAATCAGAAGCGACCTCACATTGTAGTACTAAACTCCTTGTTATTTTTGAAACACGTTTGTTGTATGGGAGCCCCTTTTAAAGAATTGTTTTATTTCGTTTTTAGTATTTGTTGTTGTAGCGGCAACCGAAATACATCTTCTGTGAAAATTTCAACCTTCTAGCTATTACGGTTCATGAGATACAGCCTGGTGACAGACGGACGGACGGACGGACGAACGGACGGACAGACAGACAGACAGACAGACAGACAGACAGACAGACAGACAGCGAAGTCTCAGTAATAGGGTCCCGTTTTTACCTTTAGGTACGGAACCCTAAAAATGAATAGGTTTATTCCATTAACCGTTAGAATTCCGCACCGTCCCGTTAAAAACGGGGCCCTTTTTACTAAGATTCTGTGAATAATTCTTCTGTTTATCTATCAGGGTTCATGAGAATATACAGCCTGGTGACAGACCAGGCTGTATATTCTCATTCTATATTCTCAAAACGGATAGTGGAGTCGCAGTGGAGTCGTAGCGGACCCGTTTGTATCCTTAGGGTACGGAACCTTAAAATGGTTTTATTCATAACTAGCTGACCCGACGAACTTTGTTTCGCCTAAGAGGCAAAAAAAATCCCATGTCCATCTGCTGGTTATAAGCTACTTTCCCACCAACTTTCAGCTAAATTGGTTCAGCCTTTCTGAGTTATAAATAGTGTAAATAACACGACTTTCTTTTATATAGATAGATATAGATACAGATAATATTGAAGGCAACTGTCAATATTCATTGAAACTTTATAATATGGAATAGTAATTCGTTTATTATATTTTTAAAGTAACATACAATACTGTATACGACATTATTAAAATTAATGCTAATTCAGAAATACTCAGAACTAAAATCAAACACTCATAAATAGATTACACAAATATGCGTTACGTTGCGGGTATAGAACCCGCAACACCTTCCCACTGCGCCACAGACGTCGTCAACAGGGGTCAGCATTACATCTCCATATAATACCCACAGAGAGAGAGAAAGGATAAAATTGAAGACTCGACTCGTATATTTGAAATATATCTCTGAAAAGGCAAAACATTAAAATTGAAACGTGAAAATAAATACTTATCATAACTCCCAGTAGTCCCCGTGAATCCTTTTTAATTACAGACATGAATTATACAGGTCGTAACGGAAAGCGGTGAATTAATTCAAGTTTCACTAAGCATTTAGGTATCCATTTTAAGGTGTATCCAGATATAGCGCGGCAAGTGCGCGGCAGCAACACGCGTCGTTTGCAGGGCACCTTTTAGTTAGGAATAAACCAACGAATGTTTGCGCGGCAGTCGTCTAAACATAGCGCGGCAAACCTCGCGCGGCATCCTCGCTCGAATGACGCGCTATATCTGGACACACCTTTAGGGTTTCGTAGTCAACAAGAAACCTATATAACCTTATTAATAAACGTGTGGTAAGGTTGGAGTAGTGAAAACATATCGTGTGTTAAAAATATATATTTCTAGAGTATTATATTTCATAAAATGTTTCTAGTGTCTTAGAATACAATAAATCAATTGTACATAAAGATCTGATAGTCAAACAATAAGGTAGGTACCTATCTAAAATTATAGGTCAGTCAGTATTCAGCGCAAATATATCTAAAATACAAATATCGAACTATCTTTGCGTAGGGTTAACTAGAGTTAGTTTACACAACCCGAGGCTATGATTTCATTTTATAAGGGCTCTCGCATAACGAAAAAGTTTCAAAGAGATAACTTAGAATCATTTTTTTGTTACATGTAATTTAGTATAGACATTGTTAAAATCTTCACCAAGCATTCGTTATGAACGCCCTCAAACGTCTAAAGATGGTTCAGTTCAAGACATCTGTTTATTTAGGCCACAGACCTAACCAACTGCTTCTTTGCTATATTACCATAGGTAGATAATAAGGTAAAGATTTACTTGATTTTGTCTACGTATTCCTAAAGGTCTGCGAATTATATTTTGAACAAACGCGGTCCAATAACTGTGCTTGATATGTACCTCAGTATTAACAACTTTTTAAGAATGAAGTTAAACTTATTTTTCGGTTTTAATCGCGTGGTGTTTATAACTTTTAGCATTGTTGTTTTAATAGTATCTAACCTTCTGCGTCATAGTCGCAGGTATTTCCGACTCACCACAGAGGTCGTTGAAGATGATAATGAAGTTTTAATTGCTATTAAAACTTCATTATCATCTTCAACTCTTGATAGAATTACTTAGACTTGAAGACGATTCTTCAAATTAGAGACTACTAGCTGCGTTCCGCGGTTTCACCCGCGTAAGTCCAGATCGCGTGGGAATATCCGGATCAAAAGTAGCCTATGTTACTCCTCGATAATGAGGCTTTCTTTTGGTGAAAGAAGGTGGTTTTTGAGTTAATTTATAACAAACATACAGACACACACACACACACACACTAATACAAACCTCTTTATAATATTATTGTGTAATGTAGATAGATGTAGATGGTTTGAAACATCTTTCTGAAGAAAAAAACGTCGAATGCAAAGAACCAAAGAGTGAGATCGTAGTCTGAAATAAAAAAACAAAGTATTGCTATTGAAACTGTTTATATAATTGAGTTGAGGTTCCTTTCCTTAAAACTTTTAAGCCATTGAGTGAAAAAGAACAAATGAAAGATCGTCGAGAAACTGATACTATAACCATTTACGCTGTATGTATGAACAAGTCTTTATCTAAGTAGAACTTGCAACTAAGTTGGTCCAACTTGCAGCTCTGAATACTACATTAAACTAAGTTTAAGTGCCTCTCTCTCGGGATCCGACTTTAGTCAACTTTATGATTTATGTTTGAAAGTTTAAATACTAAATGGTAAATAGCCATGACACTGTCCTTTTGACTCGGCCTCCATTTCGATTCCATAAATTACTTTTTAATGGTAAATCATTCTTTATTCGCACGACTGAAAAACGACAGTGATCTGAGTTTAAGTTGATTTAGTGTGCAATTTGAGGGGTTTCAATTCCGAATAAATACATTGGCACCTAGTGAACAAGGGTACCATAACTAATCTATATCTATACTTCTATTATACTAATATTATAAAGAGGAAAGATTTGTATTTTTGTCTGTATGTCTGTATGTTTGTTATGAATAAACTCAGAAACTACTTTTTCTTACTTTTACTATCCCGAATTCCCACGGGATCGGAACTTACGCGGCCGCGGGACGTAGCTATCTATACTAATATTATAAAGCGGAAGAGTTTGTTTGTTTTTTTGTTTGTTTGTTTGTTTGAACGCGCTAATCTCAGGAACCACTGGTCCGATTTGAAAAATTCTTTCGGTGTTAGATAGTCCATTTATTGAGGATGGCTATAGGCTATATTATATTTTCATCTATACTATATATATACTATTTATACTATAATATTATAAAGCGGAAGACTTTGTTTGTTTTTTTGTTTGTTTGTTTGAACGCGCTAATCTCAGGAACCACTGGTCCGATTTGAAAAATTCTTTCGGTGTTAGATAGTCCATTTATTGAGGATGGCTATAGGCTATATTATATTTTCATCTATACTATATATATACTATGTATACTATAATATTATAAAGCGGAAGAGTTTGTTTGTTTTTTTGTTTGTTTGTTTGTTTGTTTGTTTGTTTGAACGCGCTAATCTCAGGAACCACTGGTCCGATTTGAAAAATTCTTTCGGTGTTAGATAGTCCATTTATTGAGGATGGCTATAGGCTATATTATATTTTCAAAAAAAAATAGGGATCCTTACTAAAAGTTCAATAATGTAACACAAGGTGTGAAAAAAATGACCAAAAAATTCCTTACGCCGCGTGCGCTGCGAAAATTATTGGATATAGAACAAAACTATGTACTACAACTTTGTAGAACATGTAATTGTCTACAAAATACATCGCGACACCATATGTCTAACTATTGTAGTTATCTCACAATAAGTGTTTTTGTAATTTTTGTAAATAATTAAAATGCCGTCGCTTTAATAACCTTTTATTTTGTACCTTGGTATTAATCCTTATCAAAATAAATTACTTCATATTCAAGACGAATTCAATACCTTTTTAGGACCTTTTAAATTATTTAATTCGGACATTTCATTCAAAAGATATCGCGATATTAAAAATGTAAGCATGTTGCAACCAAATAAGTATTAAGTATTGCGCGCGCATGTATGAGCGCGGTCGGCTCCTTGCAAAGCGGTTGTGCTCAGCGATACTTTTTAATACTTCTTTTTTAGAGTTCCGTACCCAAAGGGTAAAAACGAAACCCTATTACTGAGTCTTCGCTGTCTGTCTGTCCCTCTGTCCGTCTGTCCGTCTGTCCGTCTGTCACCAGGCTGTATCTCATGAACCGTTATAGCTAGACGGTTGACATTTTCACAGAAGATGTATTTCGGTAGCCGCTACAACAACAAATACGAAAAGCAAAATAAAACAAAAATTTAAGAGGGGCTCCCATACAACAAACGTCTTTTTTAGTTATTGTTGTCAATTTCCGTATCTAATTGGATTTTGTTTTATATAATTTTTGTACAGATGTTATAAGTACAGAATAATAAATAAACAAATCTAGCTGTGTAGCCCCGACATTAGCTCTGTAGCCCCGGCATAGAATAGGGTTACCCCATCTCATCCCGTGGGTGTCGTAAAGGCGACTAAGGGATCTGAGGGAGATTAGCTAACCTTAAGTACTCCCCACGCGGTGGCGGATAAACGGCTTGATCCCTAAGAGGGTTGGTGTCAGGCAGGCGGCCGGCCGTAAAAACATTGCCAAATCTAATTGCAGCAGGTATGGTCAATGATGACTTACCGTCTGCGCCGACCCCGAATAAAAAAAAACAATTTGGGGTTTATCAGACCCCGGGCTCCCGAGAGAGATGCAACCGGGAACATCGCTCAGATGAGAAGAAATAAATAAACAAATCCTGAAAGTCACTTTTCTACGCGGACGAAGTCGCGGGCACTGCTAGTCAGTTATAATCATGATCGTTTTATTTTTTTCTTGAGATACGTGAAATTGATTTTTCTTCTGTTTTCGGGAATTTGGGTAGAAATTAAAGACATTTTCGGTTTTAATCGCGTGGTGTTTATTACTTTTAGCATTGTTTCAACACTCAATTTCGAGACCTTTACAGGTCCCTGCTTCAGGATTGACTGAGCTGTGATTTGTCATTGTAATGTATTAAAAAGTTACAGTGCATCTACCGTCTTATCAAAAAAAATTTTATAAAGGTATTTATTTTTAGACTCTAGATTGCAAAGATTAAAATTTACTATTAACTTAGCACAAACCACCTTTTCTACGGTAAAATGTTAAATTAAACTTTTGAAGATAAATGGTACAGCTCTGACCTCAGTGCTTCAAAGTAATCCAAAGTTAAACCTTCAAAGCATTTTGCACTTTCTTGTAACAAGGGATTGTTCTTGCTTAGGTAACCAGTTGACCGTGAAAATCCGTCTGTCTGCAAACGGATTTGCGACTCCGCATTCGAAATCTCATTGGAAGATGGTCAGGCTCATCAGATTTAGCTCAGCAAAGGGGCATAATGTAGTCTTAAACGCTTAGTAAGTAAATATACTGGAAAAAATTTTGGAGTCTAAAAGAAATTCTAAAAAGCGACATGACCATCAAGTTGAAAAGCAAAGTCATGAATACCTGCCTACTCCCCTCACTAACATATGCCTGCCAAACCTGGAAATTTACTAGGAAAGTGAAAAACAAGATTATAACATGTCAAAGGAGCATGGAAAGAAGCATTTTGAAGATTAGAAAGATCGAAAAAGTCCGCCATACCAAAATAAGACAAAAAACTAAAGTCATTGACGCTCTCAGCTATTCACAAATACTAAAATGGCGATGGGCAGGACATGTGGCCAGACTTAGAGACAATCGCTGGACCAAAGAAACTACATCATGGCGAGGACCATCAGGCAAAAGGAGACAAGGTAGACCAAATACACGATGGACAGATGATATTATAAAAATAGCCGGCGACCACTGGATACGAGTAGCAGAAGATAGAAAAAATTGGCTATCTCTGGAGGAGGCCTTTACCTTCCACTGAGAGGGGTTCTTACAATATAAATAATTGAGAATTAAATGTAATGTTATTGTGATTTTTACCTAGTAGGAAATAAAAGGCTTTTTTATTTTTATTTATTTATTTTTATAAGTAAATATACGATAATGGTATATTTATGTTTATTATACGTAGATATTTAATCTGCTAAAGTTAAGGCTGAGTCGTTGTCCTAGGTCAGCGGTTCTCCAACTTTTTTGTTGGTGAGGGAACTCTTTTTTTGAAAACCAAATATTTGGCGGAGCCCTTAAATTTAGTACAGAATTGTCGAAAATAGCAAAAAAAAGTATCGCTATAGATTCTGTACTAAAATCAAGTTAACCCATTTTTTACCCGAATGCGCGACACAAAGGACACCTACTTTTCATAGTTTTTTTTTCTCGTACTTCGGCGGAGCCCCAAAATAGGCTTTGCCCCAGGGTTCCGCAGAGCACACTTTGAGTATGGCTCTCCTAGGTGAACGACGGACCGCGATATGTAACGACGGTTTATTCCACTTCCATCACCTGCGTGAAATAATCGGGTGAAGAAAGTGGAATAGTTTTGTATGGAATAACTTTATTTGGGACGTATAGCTTGCAATATTTATTTATTTAAATGATTTGCGTTGCGTTTTTGTAAATGTAATAAATATTCATTCTACCTACCTACCTATTTATCTATACTAATATTATAAAAAGGTAACGTTGGTAACATGTATGTATGTATATTGGGGGTAATCTCCGAAACTACTGGACCGATTTAAAAAATTCTTTCACCATTAGAAAGCTACATTCACCCTGAGTAACATAGGGTAACATAACACAACATACTTTTGATCCCGATATTCCCACGGGATCGGGACTTACGCGGGTGAAACCGCGGGAATCTGCTAGTGTAATATAATATAATGTAGTATAGTGTAGTATAAATAAGATAGTATACCTTATTTAGGTATTTTTTATTTTTTCATTATCTTTATCTATTCTATTTCTATTAGACTGAGACGTAGGCTGAGACAAAGAAAAGAGACAAAAACGAGAAGCCTTCTTAATTTCTTTCCGTTAATTGGGTCAAACCATAAAGTAATTCGGGGAAGTAACAAAATCGAGATAAAATCTTCGACGGAAGAGCTTTGTTTAAATATACGAATTTAAATTTATTAATATTGTATTTTTGCTGCATAATTTCTACGTAAAAAATTGGAATGTCTAAAGATTGTGCTTGAATAATTATTTAATAACCTATTTTTTATTAGAAATATTTTACAAGGAGCCATGTATCATCAAAAAATCTCCCATGACAGGATTCGAACCTGTGCCCCTCGCTTGCCAAGCGAGTGCTCTATTTTTTTGCTTATAAGTCCCAATATCACAGGGGGTTTTTGAAACTTCCGTAACGGATGCCTGTGCCATATTTAGATACAAGATACATGCGATGTTCCCGGTTGCATCCCTCTCGGGAGCCCGGGGTCCGCTAAAACCCAAATTGTTTTCTTAATTTTGGATCGGGGCAGTAGGTATCATCATATTGACCATACCTTCTGCAAATAGATATGCAATACTTTAATGGCCGGCCGCCTGCCTGACACCAACCCTCATGGACTAAGCAGTTTATCCGCCACCGCGCGGGGAGAACTCAAGGTTTGCTGGTCTCCCTCAGATCCCTTAGTCGCCATTACGACACCCGCGGGAAGAGATGGGATAACCCTATTCTATGCCGGGGCTACACGGCCATACAAGGTTGCACACTCCTCCGTAGAAAAGATTGGTTACCTATCTATATAAGTGTAAACAGCCTACGTCATCACGGCAATAAAGTGAACATTGTGAAGACGTCATTAAGGTTCTAGAGTGGCGACCTCGTATGTACCTTCAGACGTAGCGTGGGCAGCCTACCAACAAGGTGGGCCGACGCGACGGAGAAGGTGACAAGGACAGGAGGTCATGGGGGAAGGCTAATGACCTGCACCATGACCGGTGGCTGATGGAGCCTGGTGCTTTGGGCTTTTATCGGCTGGGATGACGATGATGTTGACATCATCTGTAAACACCCACGGTAATGCCACATACGCATAGCTGGCGTAGTATTTCATTGTATCTTAAGCCACACCTTTAAAGTTAGTAGTAGTTACAGTTAGTTAGTTATGTTGTTCAGTTAGTTGTTAATGTTGTTGTTTCTTTTTATTGTAAATATTATTTTATTGGTGTTACAATAAAGAATTAATCTATTTATCTATTAATAAATGGTGGGTGTATGTGTTATGCACCTTAAGGCCTTAAACACGTTTAATTGTCATTGCCGATTGTTTAAACACAGCTTTAATCAACGTTAAATAAAAAACATACCTAGAACCTACGAATCTTATCTACAGACTTTTTATAAAGTGAAATGTACTCAACTTATATTTCACACGGTTATCTCCAGGGACCTAGATTTATATTTAGATTAACTTCGCTTTACTTTTTACTTACCTTATCCCTGCTCTCATTGTCAAGTCACCGAGGGCACATTTATTTTTTCTTCTCATTTAACTTTTGGAGATTAAACGAAAACAAACTAACTATGCCTTCGTTTAAAATAATGTTGTAGGATACACTTTGATAAGGGGTTATAAAAAGTGATGAAAAACGGGGCTATTAATGGCCTGGGGCCTTACCCTCATCCTTCTGAAGCTAACTCGTGCAGTTCTTACTACAGCAGTGTTTTTCATTTATTAAAAAAAAATACATTTCAAACATCAAAAATCACTAAGGGCATTTTGTTTACGACAGAGTTAAAAACATATTTAGCTAAAAATAATTTCGGAAAATAGGTATAACAATAGACTATAGTTCTATAAGTAGAACATTTCTAATTTGTTTTCAGACTTTGCAGATTTTTGATATTTTGAGAGTTCTTAATCACGTTTAAGAGCTTAAATATGTTTATGAGTTGTTATGCAAGTCGGCCTTTTTGGTGTATTAGCAAGTTGTGTATTTCAACCATGGACAATATTATAACAAGTCAATCCAGTCAAATGCAGGATTTGAACAGATCCGCTTAATATCTGTGCGAAGTTTTAAGAGGTGAGAGTAAGGCCCCAGAACCCACTGTATAGAATTGAAAGACCTTTAAAAAATCCAATATTCGTTCGTCAGGAAATCTGTAGCGATTTCTTAAAAAAATGGTGATGCCTTTGCATGTAATAGGGCGACAAGTTCTTTGTTTTTTGTTTTTCATTTTGAGTAATCGTTTGATGAGAGACGTAATAGCTTATTACCAAGATGGGAAATGTCGTTTTGGTTTAACAATAATATTACGTAACAGGTTGCTCTAGAACAGTAAAGAATGATAAACAATAATAATAATTCCTTAACGTGTTTAAGAGGACAGTCTCCATTCTCTTTTTCCATACAAACGTAGTCGACGTTTTCCTCCCTGGATAAAGACATTAGAGCAAATATGTTTATGCCATAAAACCTATATCTGTCACATGACTATGCATGCATCTACCTTTTGATTTTTTTTCATTTTCTAATTAGAATAAAAATAAAGGACTTCCTAATTCCTATTAAAAAAAAACCGCAATTATTTCTAAAAGCATCCATCTTCATTAGAAACAGAGGACGCTGCACTTCAAGTCGGAGTAAACGTTAATTATTTACGTTCGTAATTAAGCAATTTTAGCAATTAAAAATGAGAACGTTACATTTTACGGGAATGATAAACGTCCCCAATTAAATGAACGTTAAAATACCGAGTTTATCTTATATCCGTGTCATAAAGTTAAATTACATCCACTCAGAGAGAGTTTGAGAGCCCTACAAATATTATTCGTTGAAATGAAAATTCGAAACTAATTTATTTTATGAAGCTATGCGAAGTTTTTATGTTGTTTGTAAACGGCAATATTTTAACGAATAAATATGACTATACGTTACCTGCCTTAGGTATCTATGAGAGGTAAGTGCCTAGGCCTACCTACATACAGAAACTGGTTATGAACCTTCAGTTTTGTATATGCGGCCGAAGCGATACTTTGGTATAAACCTATGTCTTTGGATAATAATGATAAACCGACTTTTAACAAATAAATCTAAGGATATTTAGACAATGGCTACGACATTTCTTAATATAACTGTCGCCTTAGTAAGATTGCGAATATAACCTTTGCTGGCGTAGAATGATTTGATAAAGATTTTTTCGATTTTTTTGATTAGTATTTTCGAAATTCCTAGTATTATAGGAATTTCGAAAATACTAGTAAAACACGGATAATCGTGTAGAAAAAACTACCAAAATGAAGGCAAAAAAAAAGATAAATGATATACCACAATATGTTTTCTGTGTGTTTTGTATTTACTGAGATATATTGACATCCATTCTTCAAATATTTCATAAAAAAAAGAGCATAACCTTTCCTCTACAGTCGGGTAAAAAGAAAGCAAATTGGAATATAATTATGAAAGCACAGAGGTCAACGGAAAGCACATAAATATTTTACAAAATTAACGTCCGTGGCACGATATCAGCTTTGCAAAAATTTTATGTCGGTCGATTTACCACAATGATAACCTCATCAAAATGGTTGGGAGACCTTCGTAATGATTTGTATAGAAAAGTCAGATGAAATTGCCATTGAGGTTAGTGGTTTGTTGGTACGGTATGTAGGTA